>JAHPZR010018432.1:32500-67500 GCA_019787425.1 Platygyra sinensis | reverse complement strand
ACCCTGAGGCTCGTGGTGTAACTTAATTCCTTTTAACGTGACTTCAATGTTAGTACAGTAACTCAAAAACGTATCGTACACCGTTGTGAAATACAAAAGATTGTTCGCTATCGCTGTGAAAAAGTTGTAGGGACGTGGCGGGTTGCGTGAGTCATCAGTTCAATGTCTCCAGTCTTCCATAACACAAGATGGCAATAATTAACTTAATTGATCAATAAGCACTGAATGACTGCCCCGCGGGAAACAGTGAGTTTTGTTTCCCCGAGACCCTCAGTGACTCAAAAGTAGAAAAAAAAGATTTCGTTTGCTTTACGCCGGCTGGTTCACAAATTTGCCTTGGTTTCAAGGAGCACGACCTGATCACGTGGAAGTCAAAAGTTCAAGTTGTTGTTTCCATAGGGAGTTTTGTTCGCCCTAGGAGGTTAGTAACTTTTGACCCACGACACGTGACACGTTTTTCTCCAATCGGAAAACGTATTTGATTTGGGAGATTTTACAATAACTAAATATTAACCGAGATTGAGGTCTTAACACGTGAAAATCTCAAACCGAGACCTTGCCGTATTGACCGAGCGATAGCGAGTCGAAAGATGGAAACATTGAGGGTCTTTGGGAAACAAAACTGTTTCCTGGGTAGCCAGTCATTAAGTGTTTTGTAATACCTCCCAAGCTAAGTTTAAAATCAAAATGTCACAATTAGTCGTCCAGATTTACGAACTTTCACATACTGCATTGTGAGATCAAAAGCAAAAGTTGTGAAAGCCAAGCATGATCTCCTTATCGTTTTACAGATAAATCAGTGCAAAACATAACCGCTAAATTTCCTTACTGGAATCCACGCGAAAAAAGGACGGTGCATCACGAAGCATCTTCGAGTTGTTTGTGGTGCCATGCACTTTGGTAAAAGGTGGCGTCGTGCATTCTGGTTAAATGCAATACATTCTGGTAAAAAATGATAAATTCGAGAATTCTAACTCGCCTCTATATAATCTTATTAAATCCTGATTATGTTGCTGCTCACTCGCTGCGCTCGTTCCGCAGCAAAAAAACTATATATTATATGAGATAGAAATAAACTGTTGTTGTGTTCGTTGTTGTTTTGGTAACGCTGCTTGTTTGTTCCTTCCAAGGCTGAGAATATTATCATGATTGAACTAGACATGCCCAACAGGACAACCAGGGATTATGAAGGTCCTGCTGTGGCACCCAAAGTTCAAGCTGCTCTTGATGCTGCTCTTCGGGATGAAGAGGACGTCACGCTTGATGCCGAGTAAGCTACGGGACACTTTTTATTATATCAAAGTCAGTGGAATACCGAGTGGTAACAAATCAATAAAAACGATATATCCTCACATGCGAAGATATCATTTTTGAAAAAACGATCTTGTCCCTTGGACCATGTTTTATAGAGGGGAATGGTTATGATACTCGTCAAAGTTCTTTGCTGTGTGTCATTGTTCTGTTTTTTGCCCTTGACCCTGCGCAAAACACAATAGTTGTTTACTCCGTATTGAGGAACTAACAGTAACCGATAGAAACGTGTTGGTTACGTAACTCATGCACAGTGTATGAGAGCAAAGCAAAAGATTGTGCATGGTCGTGGAACTCTCAACATAAATCTTGGCATCTTTGATTGCTCCTTTGATGTTTGCCGGGCTTCGTAACCAGTCTCTTCTATAAACTATGCTTTGACTACACGTAAATTTGTTGGCGTATGATCGAAGCATCTTCGGATCTTCTTCGCCCGTCTTTGGCTATCTTCGGGAAATGACCGGAAATATTCGGGAAATATTTGGAAAGGTTCGTCTGGCCTTTGGATCAATTTTGGAAGTTCGGAAATCTTCGGAAGATCGCCACCAACGTCGTTGTGCATTGTGAACCTTCAACAAAAAGAAAGTTACGTGGTCGCTAGGAGATACGAAATTTATCTTCTGGAAGAGAAATTTCGTATCTCCGCGCGGTCATGTAATGTCCTCTATGTTGTTTTAATACCAAGGGATGTCAGTGCTTAGATGATACTGGGCCGACACCAAAACATTTTGATTTGAGCTATGGTTTATCTCAACTGTGGTTAACAAAAATAACCCGCTATAACTAGCGTGTATCCATGTTAGTACTGATGTATTGACCTTTGTTGTATATATATATTTTTTAGTGTTCTTCTCAGTAAAACTAAAGTGAAATCTAAGAGAAGGGACAGGCCTGATCACATCGAGCGACCGAAAACAGGGTAAGCTGTAAATCAAAATCACTTTTCCATTACACTGATCTGAATTTGAAACCTTGAGGATCCGTGCAACGCAGTCTCTGATTGGTTGCCTTCCACTTAATTTGCACGGACTGCTTCACAGTGAGGCCCTGTCCCTGACACGTATCTAGATATTATTGAAGCCGCAAATTTTTCTTTGCGGATTCAAAAATTTTCTCGAATTGGCCTATTCACACGCATCCGTTGGTATCCGGATTCACTCTAGGGAAACTAGACCTACACATTGTACCGCCATATTGATTTATTGTTCGGTAAGAGACTGGACACGATTTTGTTACGTCATCGGATCCCAAAATATCCGGATACACCGTCCACGCGTTATCAGGTTCGTTGAAGATTTTTTCCCCCCTGGAGCGTGTGGACGGGGCTGCGTGAAATTTACTAGTTTGCTCTACATCATCCAAACATGCACGAATCGCGTGTCGTAATTCTCTTGCCTTATTTCCTCAGACGGAAGAGTCGAGGCCCACAGTCATCAGGTCAGCAGCAGGGTTCATCGGAGTCTGCGCAGTATCCAACTGCAAGAGGCTTGTTAGCTCAACAGAAGAGAGTGCTACCACAGTAACAACACTGGATTTTAAGTTATTGCTCTAGGCTCTGAACTGTTTTTAAGGGAGGAAGGGGGGGGGGGGGGGGAGCACAGTATTACGCCTGTGTGGCTGTTTCCCAAAGAAGAACGCGAGTTGAATTCGCAAGGTATCAAAAAATGTTACACTGAAAAGAGAACAAAGAGCTATATTTAATTTCAAGTTACCTGAGATAGGCGGAAATTCAGTCTCACAAACGGGAACGGATTAATCATCTGTACCAAACGTAAATTATTGATCCCACGTAACATCAGTTGTGAACTTAAAATGCATTTCAGTTCTCGTGAATGTTTGTGAGTGATATTTTTTAAATCTTCAGTCATTTTCCCACCTCCCCTGACTTGTTTCTCTTTGTTCCGATCCGACCATAAGGTGTCCACTGTAGTTTAAAGCTAAACTCTTACGCAGACGTCCTAGATTGCGTGACAGTCTGTGTTCTAGGCTAGTTCCCACTGAGTGGACTTTGTTGGTTTGTTATGTCCTTTTCAGTTCCAAGTATTTTTTCTTTTAGCTTACTAGCGTGTTCTGTTTAAGTTTTCCGTCTGTCTGAGAGAAACTTGTTGTACAGTTTTGTACAGCAAAATGACTGGCATGTTAACGTGCTGCAAAGTTTTAGCTTACGTGGCAGGCCGAAGGAGGGAAGGGAAAGGGTCAAAATGAGCGCGGGAGGAGCGAGTACGCTTCGAGGAGGGACGTCCTCTAACCTCCCGCGCTTCGCGCGCTCTTCGTTCCTCTTTCCTTCCCCTTCGCACTCCTGTCACGGAGGCCACAAGGTTTTAAAATACGAGTAAAACGAGAGGAGACCAAGGTGCTTCACCTTGTTCGTTTTCTTGGTGTAAAATAAATATCATTAAAACCTGTTAAAAGCGTCCAAGGTCGGCTCACCATAACACAACTTTTTGTTGTGTCAAGATAAAAAAATCTACTTCAGCTTCGAAATACGCGTGATGCCGTGAAAGATTTCCGAGACAGACTTTAGGGGTAGCTAATTCTACGAGAAAGACGTACAGAACAAAAAGAGGGAACGTCTGTCTCGCTGGGTTAGGATTGCCACACATTTCTTAACACAATACAGATCAACTCCAGCGCAGTCGAAGGCCGACATCCTCTCGGCGATATTGTCCGGAGTAAACCTTGTTAATACAAGATTATAACAGAAAAAGAAAAGCTATAAAAGACGTTTTCACTCACTTTGACGGCCAGTAATGTGGGATAGTAGTTGTTGGATATCCCGAAGCGGAGCGGGGGGAGAGGGGGGGGGGGTAAGAGACGGGGGTGCTCTTCGTACTTTTTAGGTCAAAAGGTCGTCAGCAGGAGCTTTTCGGTACCTTTAAGGATATTCCACCAAAAAAAAAGATATGACATGCTTTGTTTTAGAATTAGCACCTGTCAGGGGTGAAAGCAATTTTAAGCCACGCCCTCTTAGGGGTTCTTTTGAAAATTTCCGATGGACACACCCGTCCTCAAAAAGCAGCACGGACTCAGTCTTAAGGCGGCGAAATACGAGATACAAAAACCCTCAACTTGTCGCGCAACATTGTTTCGTTGGAAGTTTTTGTCGATGTTTTCCGTTTTTCACCTTGCGTTTTCACCTTGCGGCAACAAAAACATTTGTTGCGGATTGAAAGAAGTTTGCGAAAAAGTAGAGCGCGGGTCTACTTTGAGCAAAAAATTTTGGCTTTGTTGCTCGTTTTTCATCAAACTCACAACTTGTCGCGCAACAAATCTGCTCGTGCCCTAGCAAATCAACCAATCAGCGCGCCGCATTTCTTCAACCCGCAACAAATGTTTTTGTTGCCGGTCAAGTTGATCACGCAAGGCGAAAAACGGGAAACATCGACGAAAACTTGCAACGAAACAATGTTGCGCGACAAGTTGACGGTTTTTGTACCTCGTATTTCGCCGCCTTTAGTCAGGCTGATGTTGACTATTTACATCCCGTCACTTCTTATTTTCTGGATTTGTTGTTTACTAAATGTAGTGCAAACACCTCGGACTCAAGTCCACAGGTATCTTCTTTTAGTGACCTTCCCATATTTTTCCCTGTGGTGTAAACGAGTCGTAAACATAGTTCATGAAACGGTGACTGTCATTTCCTTGCTTCTTTGTTTTATAGCTTCGTTAAATTTACATTAAGGTTGTGAAAGGTTTCACTGTTGATCATGTCATAGGGAGCAATTCATGACGAGGTTTTCCGTCTCTATGAAGTAACGTTGCCCACAAATTCCAGGATCAATATATGTTATTTGCCGGCTGGGAGGTCCGTATAGTGAAAAACTGTAACCGAGCTCTTGAAAATGCTGCCCGAGGCCGCAGGCCGAGGGCAGCATTTTCAAGCCCGAGGTCACAGTTTTTCACTATACGGACCGACCCTAAGCCGGCAAATAACTTATTTATTTTTTCCTGCGATAATTTGGCTTACAATTGGGTTTACATCGTAAAAAATCTAACGAACGAACGAGCGAGTAAACTCAGACACTATCCAAAGAAAGATGTATCAACAGATTTATTTTGAATTGCTTTATGTTAGTTGCATCTAATTCGCCAGTTAAGTTCTCCAAAAGTGTTTTCCCGATAGTGAAATTTCGCGCAAAGTTTGACTGAAGTTGCACTACAAGCACAATTTCCATCAGTCGTTGCGAATCACTCGATATCGGACCTTTTTACCGTAAATTGAGTAGCAGAAAGCGAGGAAATTCGTTAAGTATATTATACAGAATTGCTCTTAAATACAGCAACTATCAGAGAGGCTAAACTCGACTGCATTTGACTTCTTTTAGCTTAAGATTGTGCGGTGAAAAACACAGAATTACGCGCTATTACAACGCCGAGCTACAACCAACCACACAAACTCTCAGAGCTACAAAATACTCAATTGAATCTACTTACAGTGACCTTCCTTGCTATTTAAAAGTGAGCAGAGGTAAACTTCCGTTGATTATTAATCGTCCATGGAAGTGTAAAAAGGGAAAAGATGGACGATTACCGCTAGTTCATTCACGAAACCTAGCTGAACATGACAATTTCACCCGCGCTGTTTCCCGCCGTTACCGTGACCGTGGTCAGAGATAGGAAAATCCGGACCGCGCTAAGAACCAATCAGATTGCAGGATTCGTTACTGTGCCCTCTTGGAAAAAAATAAATATCAGTATCAGGGCAACTGCGCACCTACCCCTCCCCTAACCCAATAGTAACACTAACTTATCAACTTATTATAACACGTTGGGATAGGGGAGGGGTAGGTGCGCAGTTGCCCAGATACTGATATTGATCCAAATTCCGTCATAGTAACGCTTGTAGCGACAGGTTCACCAGGGAATATTCTTATAGCTCGGCACGCGCTCGTACTGTTTCTTGATTGGACGACAAAAATCGTGAACTCTTCGGGGGAGAATTGCCGAAAGCCGTCGGCTTTCCTGCACTGAGCAGTCAGTGAAACAAACTGTGAAAGGTCTGCATTTGTCGTTGATTTAAAAAAGTTTAATTCTGCATCTGGATCATCACTTAAAATAGTGCATTGTAAATACCTCTAATGATATGTTCTAACTATTTATTACAAAATATGAGAAAATTACTGTAAAATATCTGTATCAAACATACTGTAGCGTAAAAAAGAAAGAATGGAAACTGGTCTTAAAACTTTAAATAATCACCGGTCAGCGACGAAACTTCTATCCAGAATTGACTAAAATTCTACCATTATTTAGATAATCTCCAGTGGTCAGGTCCGTAAAAAGAAAATATATAGTCAGCAAATTTGGCACAGGAGCTCTTTTTTAAGGATGTCTCTCCCGAGCCCAGTGGACAGAACGCTCGCCCGTAGTTTAGGGGTTCAAGAGTTAGTAGTATCCCACTTGGGGTCTCCGTGTTGGTCCTTGTTCTAAGAACTTTTGTTACGTGAATACCAGATTAAAATTTACCATCTTGTCTGTTTGTTTGTACAAACAAATTAAGAAAGAATGCCACATGGGGAAGGGGGTAGTTCATCAAGGGGTCGCGGTTTTTGTTTTCAATAAAAAGACTACAATTTGCAAATAGAAGCATTTGACATTCCCACGAATCTTCATAATCATTGTCGCTCCGTACTTTTTCTGTACTTTTTCTTGCATGTTTTGCATTGCCTAAAACAAAAGATGAAGGGTAAGAGAGTTGATTCTCTTATAGACTTTATTCCGTGGGTAACCCTTCCTCGGGATCACAATCCCCGGGATCCCCGGGTAACCCTTCCCCGGGATGAGCCTTCCCCGAAGGATCTAGGAATAGCCAATCCTGTGACACGGATTTTGTGAACAGTGAAGTGAACAGCCCAAAGAGATAAACGCGCATTTACATTTTCCACGAAAGCTTCCACGCGACGCGCGTGCTAAAATAATCCGGTGAAGAAATGGTTGCCATGTCTAAAATTAACTTGAGTGATGGCCTTGGAAATACTACAGGCTATTGAGGATTGACTCTCTTTTTGAATACCCTTCATCCTTTCTAGCTTAGAAAAAAACCCTCCTAAGCGACTTGACTATAAACCGCACGGTCCTGATCGCCATTGAAGAATTCCTCATTATTCTGCTGCAAGAGCTGTAGCACCTCATCAGGCTGGCGCTTGCTCCTCCCGTCTTCATGTTGTTCTTGATTCCGCTGGTACATCATCCCAGCAAAGCCGGTGCTTCGCTTAAAGTAGCGACTAACCAACACTATCAATAAGTAAGTCAAAAGTGTTAAGACGCTGATGACAAACGCACAAGCCATCAGCGAGCACGGTCCCACTGAGGTATCAACAATCGTGTTTCCCACAGCAAGGGGAATGAGCATCTCGCCAAAACTTGCTGCGACTAAAAGAACAGAAGCGGTCTTTCCTGACACTGTTACAAAATACTCCGCAAAGTTGATGGCAGAAGGGAACACGGACGCCATTGAAATCCCCAAAATGACAGTTCCCGCCCACAGCTTGGTATGGTCGGATCTGTTGCATTGTAAGTCGGAAAATTGCGACACTAGTATGGCTGATCCCACCATGCACCCAGCCATGTCAAGCCACAGCATCTTAGAAGGTCTCAGATACCTTGACAACGGTACAGATGCCAGTCTCGCCAGGGCGAAGCTGCCCCAGAAGGCAGAAGTGAGGAATGCTGCACCATCCTCACTCATCGATGGACTGCTCTTCACACCGAAAGTAAAGATGTATCCTCCATATGCAATCTCTAGACCCACATAGAGCAAAAGGAATACAGAAAACAGCGAAAGAATCACCACCCTGTATGCCAGGCGGCCTTCGTTGCTTTTAGCAGTATCTTCCTGCTGGTTCTGAGCGTCTTGTAGACTGCAAGCTTTTATGAACACGAACGCAATGAATCCAACAGCAGTAACTGCCAGGGGAAGAGAGCTGATCCAATACGCCCACGTGACAGGCATCGTACTCTCACTGGCATTGTAAACATTACAGTTAGTAATATTCACTAACTGGTAAGTTGTTGTGTTTATGAACTTTGTTTCATTTGTGGTGTTGGAGATATTTTTGCTGCGTGTTTCCGTTATGTTTCTCAGTTCTGGGCTCATATCTTGAAGAAAGGGCTGTACTATAAGAGGGGCCACAAACGCGCCGAAGGCAAACACAAAGTGAAGTGCCTGCATGTAAGGCCTTGATTTCTTACCCCAGGTGTTCAACAGAAGGACATTCCCACCTGAAGTTCAAGACAAAATGAATAATGGTTATTAACCAGAATTAAAACTCTAGCATGTAATTTTCAAGCTATGGTTCAGATTTACCCTTACATGCACTTCCTACTTCCTGTCTGCACACGAGCCGAGTGGCCCATCAGACAGGAGCTTCTCTCCGATTTCTATGTAACATACAGCAACAAGGAGTATTTCTATTTGATGTACTGGACATATGAGTGCCTGGATGGATTGCCAGTCCATAACAGGGTTACCCCCCAGCATTAAGTTCCCTGACACCCATTGTACAGAGAGAGGGACTGTGAGAGTAAAGTGTCTCTGCCCAAGAACCCAACACAGTGTCCCTGGCCACGGGTCGAACCCAGACCACTAGGTCGAGAGTCAAATGCACTGACCACAGGGCCACTATGCCTCCCTAAGGTGTATGATTATGTACTGATAATATCGATTTCGCTAGGCCTAAAAGCAGAGCTCCTGATTGCAGTAATTAACAGCAAAGGAAAACAAAGATTTTTTTCCTCTGGATTGGAAACTCAAACAATGATGAATTGTGGGCATGCTATTGCCCAGGGTGTGGTTTTACTATTTTTTTCGGTTAAATTTTAACAAACTATACCCAGTAGGCCTTTGCAGAAACGTGAGAGGACTGGGAAAGAGTATGGTTGTTAGATATTCAAATGAAAGATCAACTAAATTTGAGAGTCTTGACCAAGAGTAGAGGTGTTTAGAGGAGGAAAATGGCAAATTGGTAGCTCTTCAAATGTCACTTTAAATAGAGAGTTTGTATGGATTGGGTAGACAAGCCACAAAATTATAAGGATTTGTATGGAATTTTGCAACTTTTGCAAGGCTCCCATTGAACAATTTTCTGCTGAAAACTCTTAAACTTGGCTGGATAGCTTATCATTCAGCAGAATTTCAGTTGAAATGTTTAGCTTTTCCATCCAATCAATATAGGAAACTCGCCCCAGTCCTCTCACGTTTCTGCAATGGGCTATAAGCATGCCCCATTTTTCCAAGAAGAAATTACATATGCAATATATTAGAGAACTTTCCATAAGATGATTGAATATGTGGAGAGAAAAGTCAACCAGGGATTAATTTGAGCTAAAGTTTTGCCCTTGCATGTACTCCCTCCTCCCCTAGAATAAAAAGCTGACTTGAGCCCATGATCCAATGAGCCTGGTCAGCGGTCAACTTAAAAAAAAAGCCTTTGACATCTGTGAGCTCTTAATCTGAGCCCACAATAAGTACGTCTCATGATACTATTAGTCATAACAAGACTGCCCAGTATCAAGATTTAGAAAACAGTCCTAACAAAGCACGCGCGCTGATTGGTTAAGAATCGTGTTTGTATAACTCGATGGAGACACAAAACTAGTGCGCGCTGTTGACGTAGTGATGGCGCGAGCAAAGAGAACTTACATTTTGGTATCCAAAGTTAACAAGTTGTTTTCCTTTTTCTCGTCGTGGTGTTTTCTAAAAGAAATAGAAAACATGTACTTCGTGTTTCTTTCGAGTTATACAAACACTCGTGAAAGTTTGGGAGAACTCGAAAAAGCTGTGGAAACACTCGCCTGCGGCTCGTGTTCCCACAGCATTTCTCGTTCTCCCAAACTTCCACTCGTGTTTGTATAACTCGATAGAAACACGGTACGTGTTTTCTGTTTCTTAAGTATCTAATGACTATGGTAATGCTGCTACTCTCTTGTTCTTTAAGGTATGGGGCTTGGTGTATGAGCGTACTAACGAATGTACATACTGATAGTTGCATGACAACCAAAATGTTTGAGATCATTGGGTTACCAAATTTTCTAAGGTATAGGACTCACAGATGCTCTGCTACAATGGACATAAAACAAAGGAAATACCAGATTGTTCCTGATCACAGCATATCATATATATGCATATTTATTATATAGACAGGAGTGTTTTACTGGGAACTAAACCACTCGTAGATTCCATATGCCACTTCATCCGGGACCCGAGTGGCATATTTTCCGTATGTCACCTTTGTGAGTGTCATATTGTTCAATGACGTCACGATTCCCGCCTTTTGCTTTTGTTTGTCTCTTAAGTTGTACTTAAATTCGTTGGTGTATGATCGAAACATCTTTGGGTCTTCCTCGAAAGTCTTCGGCAATCTTCGGGAATCGTCGGAAATCTTCGGAAAATGTTCGGGAATGTTCGTCTGGCCTTCGGAACAATTTTGGAAAATCTTCGGAAATCTTCGGAAGGTGGTCGGAAATCTTTGGAAAATCATCAAAAACGCCGTCATCAGCATGTCTATATAATGAAAAGAACAATACACGGTGGCTTGAAGATATGAATTTTATTTTCTCGTGGCAAAAACAATATTTTACTCACTCGCTGCGCTCATTCGTAAAATATTGTTTTGCCACTAGAAAATAAAATTCATATCTTCGCGCCACCGTGTAATATCCTCTATATATACACATTTTTTGATTGGTCAGTAGCTGTTGAAAAAGGATCCAGTGCAACAAATGGCAGTAAAGACTATTGACAAGCTGTTCAAAGGCTGGACATTGCTATACAAATTTAAAGCACACACCTGAGATTGTCTCCAGGGTTCTGTAGCATGAGGCAACTAGAATAGCACGATATGTGTAGTCCATCCCAGTTCCCCCCCACCAGATGGGATTCTATTTGTAATAATTATTAATTTTGTTTATTTAATGTGGCTAAATGTAATTTAGGCTAAGTTAAACGCGAAACAATGCTGGCCAGCGGTCGCTCCCTGGGCTTTGGTGCGGGGTGGCCTGGGGCTTTACGCAGGGGTCCAAGCGTGGTTTACGGTTTGGCTTCAGATGTCAAGTCATTCCGTGTTTGCTTTCGGTACGGGATAGTTCGCTGAGTTTAACCCAGCCCGCCCCTCCTTCTTGGCATGGTAAGTATTAGGTAAGTATCTTTGTTTCCACTGTTCTAACAGTGTGACGGTGCCTGGTGGTTGCCGCTCACAGGGTTGTCATGGATACCCTTCGCGTTCGGCTATGAGTGACTCGTGGCCCCACCTTCCTTATTTCAGGCACCATTCCCCAAGCTTTATCTATTGTGATGAGTTTAATTTACAGTGTCCCCAATTGCCACAACAGTGCTGAATACATTTGACACTTAAATAATTTATTATTGCTATCCCAGCCAGTTTTACAGAAACTGATGGAACATTTCTACAATGTACATAACAGTCCACATCATTGAACTGATTCACAAGTTACAGCCAAGCCACATAGCCTTTCTCAAACCTGAGACAGAGTTAGGGAAAATTTTAAAGTTTATGTCACATGGTCTCTTGCAAGATAGTTTCCCTACCAGGGCACACATTACAAAACAGTGTAAAATTCTCTCATTATCAATGCCTGTAGCCACCTCAATCTTAGTAAATGATGTCAAAATTCATAATCAGTTCAAATGGCATCGCGTAGTTCCAGAAAATATCCAAACTTCCCTGACAAAAGGAATTTTTTCTAAGACCCCCTATTCCTCAGGAAGTTCCAATTAAGCATTACAGTCAAACCATGATTATCACTCATTGGCACCAGACAAAATAGTCTAGGTAATCAAGGGTCTGGATAATCAAATCAAATATAAAATATTACTTTAGAACAGAACGGAATAAATTAAGAAAGCGACATTTACTGCGGAGGAGTAATTGGTTATTTTCAAGAACTACATGTACACATTAAATTTACCATCATGTGACTATTTGAGTATGATATAAAACTCGTAAACAATGACACTGTCTTACATTGCATGTCAAGAATTTTGACGATGACAGTGCATCTACAACCATAAACCATTCTGCTCTGACTGATGCTGAGATCATTAATAAAAATATTTGATCTCCCATACCTGTGTCGAGAGATCCCAGCGCCACTCCTAACAGCGCTATGACAGCCATCAACCAGTAAATACTCTTCACATACGGCAAAACCCACATCATCAGAGTGGCCCACAAACATGACAGTGATAACACCACATGTCCATTGTACTTGTCAAATAGCCAGCCACCAACAATGCTCCCAGTCAGGTAACCAACAGAGCGAGATGTGAATGCATATGACATATGTGCCAGGCTTGTTTCGATTTGACAGGACAGTTCTATCAATGTGGGTCCTAGGATGGCCACCGAAGTACCCTGTGCAAGAAGAAATGGAAATTGTTGGACAAGTATTAATTAATAAAAATGATACACCAGTAGTGTCAGAAATGAATAGGAGAAAAATGACCAAGAATTTCTGGGTAATTAGCTGTAGACTATGAGTAGTCCCTCTTTCGCTTAGTCCATGGTGGGCTGCCATTTTTTCCTTGCGGTTTCATTTGCAAAACATGTATGACAAAATAAGCAAAAGAGGAACCATTCGTAGTCTAGACTACAGCGCTATAGTTAGTGTTAGCAATGTCTTCATTTTGAATTCACTTTTTAAAAATTAAATCATGACTCTCAGAATGTGTGAGAAATGCTCAAAGATTGCACTCTAAGCCCAGCAAAAAGATGGTCTTGAGAACTTTAAAAAAAACTGTAGCTGTCTGGGTTATCCTGGATTTTCTCTGAATTAAAAACAAAAAGAACCAGGATACATGCCATACATGCGTCAAAGCGTCAAAGTTGGGAAGATAGACTGCTCCCACTTGTTCAACCCCAAGCACAGCAGCAAGCTTTCAATTGATTACTCGTTAAGTGAGCGATGATCTACGAAATTGATTAGGTCTACTTTGCTGTGATGACCGAAACCGTCACTACTAAGCAAGTGAGCATTACTACATGTAAGTGTCGTTTGAGCATTTTGAGTTTCTCATCATAAACAGAGACAGCTCAATTGGTATTCTCTGTAGTTGTTTTACTTCTTAAATATAATTTCTGCCTTACTATATTATTATAACATCTTTCAGCGAAAAATTTACTAGGTTGAGAATTTGTTTATTTCACTATCATGTGTTTTGTTGGAATCTAGCAAAACTTGTTATTTTCATACAGGTTTTACCGCCGACCGGTTAGCTCAGTTGGTAGAGCACCGGACTGCCGTGCGGGAGGTCGAGGGTTCAAACCTCGGCTGGACCAACACTCAGGGTCTTTAAATAACTGAGGAGAACGTGCTGCCTTTGTAATGGCACCCGCAAATGGTTAGACGTTCAAGTCTTCTCGGACAAGGACTATAAACCGTAGGCCCCGTCTCCTGCATCTTCAGTGTTATATAGTTAGCAGGGGACGTTAAAGAACCCACGCACTCATCGAAAAGAGTAGGGCACGGAGTTCCCGGTGTTGTGGTCAGGCCTTGGGGTTGTGGGATTGGGTCGGGCCCGCAGTAATTGGCTCACGCTGTTTGCGGTGTCCCTGCCACGAGTTGGCGAAGTTAAATAAATAATAAATAAATAAATAAAACAACCTGTGCTCTGTTCTCTGATAAAGCACGCTGTTTGAGCCAATCAGAGCACATTACATGAAAACTTTATTATAAAATATAATTATTATTCCACTCGCACTTGTTGGATACCACAGTTGCTACTAATCTCACAATCTGATTGGCTATTTGCCATTGTTGATAAGAGTCCAGACAATGTTGCTCATGCCAATGTGTTACACAATGCCTTTTTCAGCTCGCACTCTGAAAAAAAAAACGTTTTCTTTGCACATTGTGAGTCCACAACATTCTGACCACTGCGATGACACATATTGTTGTTAATAGGAGTACAGACCATTCTAAACCACATTTTACTTTATTAAATAGCCAACTCATATCCCACGCATGCTCGTGAAATAGTGGAAGAATAATTATAATTATTTTTACTAGTAATAGTTCTCACTAAATCTGCCCCCGCTTCTATTTTATCCCTCAAGGGTATAAAGCTCTTAAAAATTTCACTGCATATAAGGAAACTATTATTTATTTTATGAACTGAAATTTTATATTTTTTGTAAACTATATCACTCATGCTGGCGTCCCATCATAAATATGATCCAAAGAATCAACTAGGTTATAAACTAAACCAACACATTCTGTTAAACTCATGCATTCTATCATATATTCTTTACATATTACTCTCACAAAGTGCATTCTGGAAAAAAAAAAGATATCATATACCACTCCGCTGTTCTAGTTTGAAACTGAAACAAACCATTTGTCCTGATATACGAGGACTCTATGAGCAAACGTATCATGCGAAAGTAGAATAGAAGTCGAGATTTTTTTCCGAGATGTAAACAGAAGTATCCCGTTACAGGCGCCATATATGCAAATTAGAGTCAAGCTGTTTGTCCTCAACGAAAACGCTGAAAACATTTACATTTACAATTTGATCAGTGCCAGTCAACCCAGCCTCCACATGGGCTCTACGCCATGCAAGATTACTCAGTAACGATAAGCGATCCAAAGAAACGTGATCTTTATACGTATGGTGTTTGGGTTGAGTCTGTCGACCCCCTTGCTGATTTGTGTCCGACAAATCAACTTCTGTACCAGACACTTTAGTCTGGCACTGCTGAATAACCTTTGAATTTAAGATATGAAGAAACCACTGTAATGACAGATACTTGCCCTAAAATATATTTTGGCAAATATCTTCCTCTCCTCCTTGTGCAGCAAATAGTATCTTCCTCGATTTCTTCTTCGTGTTCGTGTTTGCAAGAATTACCCAAGTAGCATTGCCTTGCGAGCTGACTTAAAAATTAACCGGGACCACCATGCGCGCCTAGTTTCTTCAAATCGGCCGGATTGATTCGCATACTACACCAATATTTCACACATTCTTATACGTATACGCGGGGGAGACTATAATACCTCCTCTGATTTTATAATTATTATTATTATACATGTAATTGAACGAGGTTGAGCAAAATATTGTAATTTGTCAGTGGCAAGCTGATCAGTTATTTGCTGAAGCCGAAGGCTGAGCCAAATAATTGATTGGCGAGTCACTGACAAAGCATGATATTTTGCGATAACCAAGTTCAATATATTAATTGTTTTATTATGTGATCACCAAGTTTGTTTTTATATTTTAATCACTTCCTGGCAGCTCAGGGAAGCCATCAGCCATTTTTCTCTTGAGAACGTGGTTCGAATTACGCATGAGCAGAATATTATTTTCAGCAAAACATGTTTAGATGGTACTATGCATGAGCAAACCATAATTTGTAGGCAGTTATTTGCAGGTCACGTGGTGGGCTGTCGGCCAATAGAAGGCAAGAAAAAATTGCATCAAATGATAACAATTATTGTTAAATGTCCATAAGCCTGTAGGCACATGAATTTCCAATGTGTAATGTTGCAGAAAAATCCATACCCCTCCCACAGAAGGTTTTTTAGCTTGAACCCCCCCCCCCCCCCTCGTCCCATCATACTTTCCTTTAAAAAATTGGTCTTTTGAAACCCCCCTCCCCCTAGGAATTTCCATTAACCTTCCCTGGGGTGGTATGGATATTTTGCGGAACGGTACAATGTATGCTATCAGTTATTGTGACAAAACAAATCACGTCTGTCTCAGTTTTTCATGCGTCTTTCCAGTTGTTCACAAATTATGAATTTTGTCATGACATTGTCAAAGTAGCTGTTGATGTCAAATTGTCTGCTTTCTCTGGCTGGGTGGACATTGCAGAAATTATAAATTCATGTGGCTGTCTGCAAAAATTAGCCAATGAGTGCACCAGCATTTCTGCAGTTACTGTCCTGTTATTGACAATGAATTTCATCATTGAAAACTAGTGTACGTATACCCTATCCACAGCTATTTTGACAATGTTATGTGACGCATGAAAAACTGATTCGAGTAAGAAATTCTCACCAAGCCGAAGAAACTGACAAAGAGGCAGAAGGTTTTCGCCACTCGTACAGATGATGGTGAATATTTCGTCACAGTCGGCGAACCACTAGTATTTCGTGAAGAAGCCGAGGAAAGATTTTCACGGTTGGCCTTTGAAGTCCGTATAAAGTCGACCATTTCGTCCTCTTCATCGTCCCAAGCGCGAAGAATTTCGGCCATTTCGTTTGAGCTTGCTTGCTGACCAAGATTTCTACCGCCTCTTTTGGTAGTCGACGACGATAACCCAGCCATTTTTCAAGTACCGGAACGTCCAAGAAGTCGCAATAACTTCTATCAGCCCAAGAGAAAGGGAAATTTGAGAGCTGGACTTTGCGATGTCACACGTAGTCCAGAAAAACAACGATGCCTTGTTTCGTCCCACAGCTGCAGGAGGCCATTTTGCGGAGGATCGCATTTCAGACAGTCACCAGACGACAAATACCCTCCCTACCCCATACCCGGACGGGAAATAATCTCTATAACAAATGTCAAGGAACAACAACAACTCAGCACAACTACACCAGTATCACTACACTTTAACCAAGCTGGCCATTCTATTAACGACGTCGGCCTCATCCCCATTGAACTCATACGCAGCAAACGTGACTCAGTCCGAAAAGCTCGAGAGGCTCATTTAATAAACAAAGCCAAAACGTTACATCCGTTTGGCATCGACAGAAGGGATGAAGCACGCCAGTGATGTCCACATTTGACAGTTATTTACTCATAGCCCACCAATCATTGTCGCGTATTTTTATTTAAATTTTTATTTGTAACGGTTTTCTTTTCACATATTTTTTTCTACACAGCGCCTGAGGAAGGTTTGTATTGCAAACCGAAATATAGGGCAATTTTGTTCAAAATAATTTAGTCCTTTACTCCGTTTTATTTCATTTTGGACATATCTGCCATCGGGATCAGTGTGCCGTCTATATTTTGTAACAAAATAAAATGCATCCTGGAAAGTTTGCTATACCGACCTAATCATAGAACTGTTTCAAATCCAAGTGAAATGCTAAATTTCATCCCGTCAAGTCCCTACCCTAACCCACAGTGGAACTTTTCGTTGGCAGCCATCCCGAAAACGAGAATGACGGCAGGTCAAGCCGCTCAGAACAGATGGATATTTTATTTTCAATTTGCGAGAAGCACTTGCATTCCATCAACAAGCCAAAATAGGTCAATGTGAAGAAAGCATGTTTCTTTGATGGAAACAACGAGTAATCTCGCGTGGACACAGTGGCTGATGGCTAACAAACGCGCGCGTAATCGTGATCTGCGGGAGGCTGGGTACCATCTCTGAAAACAGCTGAGAGGGTTATAAAAATTTAAGTTGCACTTTTTATTAAGACAAGCATGATAGGTGTAAAATGTATTCATTTTATTGTTCGTAATTCTCGTACCGAGCCTCTCTCGTCTTTTTCTCTCGGTCGTATTTTATTATTTTTCTTTTCGTTCCACCTCTCACCTGGAAGAGGTTATGAAAACCAGCAATAACATTTCAAATCCTTGAGTTGTCCTGTTCAATAATTTTTATTTTGCTTTTCCGGAGCTTCACGATAAATAAAAAAAACAAACAAAAAAAACAACCAGGCCGATTTATGACCTCTTAGGTGCAGGCATTCTTTTTTTGTTGTGTCCCCTAGTTAGTATGGGTATCACCCAGGCTACAAGGTTTTCGACACTTAAATAAAGTTCTTACTTACTTACTTACTTACTTACTTACTTACTTACTTACTTACTTACTTACTTACTTACTTACTTACTTACTTACTTACTTACTTACTTACTTACTTACTTACTACTTACTTACTTACTTACTTACTTACTTACTTACTTACTTACTTACTTACTTACTTACTTACTTACTTACTTACTTACTTACTTACTTACTTACTTACTTACTTACTTACTTACTTACTTACTTACTTACTTACTTACTTACTTACTTACTTACTTACTTACTTACTTACTTACTTACTTACTTACTTACTTACTTACTTACTTACTTACTTACTTACTTACTTACTTACTTACTTACTTACTTACTTACTTACTTACTTACTTACTTACTTACTTACTTACTTACTTACTTACTTACTTACTTACTTACTTACTTACTTACTTACTTACTTACTTACTTACTTACTTACTACTTACTTACTTACTTACTTACTTACTTACTTACTTACTTACTTACTTACTTACTTACTTACTTACTTACTTACTTACTTACTTACTTACTTACTTACTTACTACTTACTTACTTACTTACTTACTTACTTACTTACTTACTTACTTACTTACTTACTTACTTACTTACTTACTTACTTACTTACTTACTTACTTACTTACTTACTTACTTACTTACTTACTTACTTACTTACTTACTTACTTACTTACTTACTTACTTACTTACTTACTTACTTACTTACTTACTTACTTACTTACTTACTTACTTACTTACTTACTTACTTACTTACTTACTTACTTACTTACTTACTTACTTACTTACTTACTTACTTACTTACTTACTTACTTACTTACTTACTTACTTACTTACTTACTTACTTACTTACTTACTTACTTACTTACTTTACTTACTTACTTACTTACTTACTTACTTACTTACTTACTTACTTACTTACTTACTTACTTACTTACTTACTTACTTACTTACTTACTTACTTACTTACTTACTTACTTACTTACTTACTTACTTACTTACTTACTTACTTACTTACTTACTTACTTACTTACTTACTTACTTACTTACTTACTTACTTACTTACTTACTTACTTACTTACTTACTTACTTACTTACTTACTTACTTACTTACTTACTTACTTACTTACTTACTTACTTACTTACTTACTTACTTACTTACTTACTTACTTACTTACTTACTTACTTACTTACTTACTTACTTACTTACTTACTTACTTACTTACTTACTTACTTACTTACTTACTTACTTACTTACTTACTTACTTACTTACTTACTTACTTACTTACTTACTTACTTACTTACTTACTTACTTACTTACTTACTTACTTACTTACTTACTTACTTACTTACTTACTTACTTACTTACTTACTTACTTACTTACTTACTTACTTACTTACTTACTTACTTACTTACTTACTTACTTACTTACTTACTTACTTTTACACTACTTCGGCTCCGCCATATGTTCTGAAATCTCCCTAATTTAGGGAAAAAATGGAAGGGAAAAAGAAAATGGGCAGGGCTGGCGGGTCTCCTGATATGAGCCAAATTTCAAGCATTGGCAGAATCCATTGGGTTTCTTGAGTAAAACCAACCTCGTTCCTGGGTCCTCTCACTACCTCGAGAAAGGTAGAGAGAGCACCATGGGAACGAGGTTAGAGTACAGCCAGAGAAAATTTGCCTGGCATCTGGTGATGACCTTAGTATCTCATTTTTTGGCGATCTTTCATTTTGAACTAACATGACAGAATGGTTTTCTAGTGTTCAAAATAGATAAAACAGTAACAAGAGCTAATCTTCTTTTATTCTGCTAACACCAGGATATTGGAACCCCAACCGCTTACTCAAAGAACACGTGTTTACAATTGGGGGGAATTTCTAAATCCCCCTGTAAGACCTAAATGTCATGTGATGACGCAAGAATGTTTTAGAACTCTCACGTAAGGAATGTTGAAGGTCACCACAGTAGCCCCTACCAGTCAGAGATAATCGAAGATGTGTGCTGACCGGCGACTTGGCGGCGTGCCAAGGTAGTGATGGACGGATAAGAAGAAACTTGATTTGAAGTGCTAGTTTCTCTCGAGGAGCTGGGAGTGTTGGAGAATGTGGAGCGGAAACTGCAGCTGGATGGAGACTCAACAGCACCAGGATCTCCAATCAGCTTAGCAGGCTTATAACGGTCAACTGCGATTTATTTGGACTTCGCCATTGATGTCCAGGGTAAAGTACTTGTCGAAACAGCGGAGAACCCGGAAGGGACCATCGTAAAGGAGCGTAAGTGGAGGTTTGTGGCTGTCGCACCGAACATTCATGCGGGTGGCCGTATGGAGATCAGGAGGGGGATAAGCAGAGCGACGGCCGTGCCAACCCGTAGGAACAAACTGTAGGTGCTGCCTCGAAGAACGCAGTCTTGACACTAATGAGGATGGGAGCTCGATTGAAGGGGTAGAGAAGAAGTCTCCAGGCCGCCGGACGGAGTGGCCTGCCAGGTACCATTCATGCTGAGGTACATTGAGGGTTACAAGAATTCCAAGAAGGACAATAGGGAGGTCGTCGACCCAGTTACAACCTACCAAGCGTGCTTTCAGGCCTGTTTTAAGGTGCCTATGGAACCTCTCTCCATGGCCCTCAACAAAATACTGGAAATGTCGGAGAGCGAGGTAAGCAGCCAACAGCTCACGATCAAAGGAACTGTATTTTAGGGGCAGGGCTCAACTTCTTCGGAAAGAAGAAGATAGGTTTCCATTGTCCATTAACGAACTGTTCAAGCACTGCTCAAACAGCCAAGTTTGATGCGTCTGTCGTGATACAGGTGGCAGCATGCGGTTGAGGGTGCACCAACATTACAGCCTCCGACAACGCGATTTTGGCTGCTTGCTTGCTTACACGAGGCAGTCCATGTGAAACTGTCATTTGCTAGCGCCAAGTGTAGAGGCTGTAAGATCTCAGCACACCTGGGGACAAAGCGATGGTAGTAGTTGATGAGGCCAACAAACTGGTGCAGCTCTTCCTTGCCTTGGGGAACTGGAAACCTACGAACCGCTTCAACACGGGTAATATGGGGAGGGATACCAGCTGCGCTAACTAGGGTGGGGCTCAAAAAGTTCACTTCTGAGGCATATTTGGGCTGGGAGAACGCATACTATATGACCAAACTTCATCTTCTTTTTGATGATATTTTGAGCTGCGAACCGAAGGCGCGCTTCAGCTTGTGCGAACCAAAGCTCGGGGTGAGACGGCCAGAAATCCGGTAGTTTCAGCGAAACAGCACTACCGACCACGGTTGGTTGCGTCGGAATGCCAGCTTCGTCGGGCATGATCGCGTCGGGGTCACCAATTGCTGCTCAGCGAGCGTAGCGAGCGAGCAGCAACATAATCAGGATTTTAAAAATATATATATACAAGGGAGTACGAATTCTCGAATCATCACTTCTTACCAGAATGCATTGCACTTTTTACTTGAATGCATTGCATTTAACCAGAGTTCACTGCGCCACTTTTTACCAGAGTGTACTGCACCCGGTGAACAACACGAAGATGTAATCTGTCTTTTGGCGTGGATTCCAGTGAGAAATCTTGCTCTGATTTACCTGTAAACCGATGTCAAGGAGATCATGATTAACTTTCACAACTCTTGTTTTTCCGTTTTTTAAAACGCAGTTCGTGAAAGTTTGCATATCTTGAAAATTAATTGTGACATCTTATTTTAAACTTAGCGAGTCACTTCTTAGCCGTCTCGCCTCTGTGGTTGAATTCTTAAATCAGGTGAAGAGAAATCGTCGTTACTAAAACTTGTAGAATAACCGGAAACTGTAGGACACACGATCTATTCCTTTTCATCCAAACATGAATTTTAACTTGAGTTTTAGTATTTTCACAGTTCCGGTGATGGACGCGTTTTCGATCGACCCTGTTGACACTCTAGAGACATTTAAAGCGTACCAGTACAGAATTTATAAGTGAGATTTCTGCTCCTACAATTTCCACATCTTTCGATCTCCATCTTTTCGATCTTCTGGTAAAGGGGAGGTAGATGTGTATCGTATGTGTATGTGTTTTATTGTCTCATTTATCCCTTGTCACGCCTCGCCATCGATGCGTCATGATCATGAAATACATGATGCATGAAATTGATGCATACAAGGACAGATTTTAAGTTACATATCACAATTTGACATTTCTTTAAGAAATAAAGGTTGTAATGTAAGACTTGGAACGCGCAGATAGATTAATGACTTCGTAAAATTTGTCATTATCAACAGAATGTACCGCAGCATTACTCTCTTTTAGATACCCTAGTTATGCTATATACCAGGACATTAAAACCACAACCGCTTTCTCGTACGTGTTTACAATTGAGGGAAAATTGCTAGACCCCCCTCTAAGACCTAAATGTCATGTGATAACGCAAGAATGTTTTATAACTGTCACGCTAGGAATGTTGAGGGTCACCATAGTACTTAGTACCATAGGACGCCTTAGGACTACAGCACTTGACTACAGTGAATGCAGGTTTGTTTTTAATTTTCGTTCAAAAACGGGCTAGCTAGGATATGATATTTTAATTCAGCAATTTTTCGGTTTTAAGCGTCAATGGCGCGGTCGTAAACTGTTTTTAATTCTTGTAATATCTTTGTTACTCGCGAAGGGAAGGAAGCCATTGAACAAGTTTTGATTTCCAAACCACCTACCGGGTGTTTTCACATGACATTACTAAAAATCAAACTACAAAACTATTGATCCTCCTGAGATTTTACTTTCATGATGTATAAGAGCAGCTGAAAACTTATGTTCACGCAAATGTTCGATCCGAATGCGTTCTTGGTTTTGTGATAGACTACGCTTGAATTTCCGAGCTTCTGCGTGACGTGGCATTTACATGACGGCCTAAAGAGCAGTCATGTTGGTTACAAAAGTGACTTATTTCGAGGAATTTGGCTATCTGAACAGTTCATGTATTATTTTAATGTTTCTAGTTCCTTGAGAGATAATTGTCGCTTTTGTAGCAAAACTCAGTGACAGATGATTCAGTTGGTTTCCGGCCGCCATGTTGGTGCCCATCTGGATGGGCACAGCACCCGCTGAGTGTCTCCATACAAATCTCTATAACTTTAGGTAAAAAATTCTCTCCGCATATCTTGCTTAAGAAAAATTGCTGTGACCTGAACCTTGGCGAGAGCCTTTGCATATTTACCTTTTTTTCCGAGATTCTAGACTTAATCTATTGAACGGTTTTGATTTTGATTTTGATCTGTTTTGAATGGCGTGACACTGAAAACCGGCAATTATAAAATACATTCTTTGATCGCGTCGAACGTAAACCTAAAATAGCTCCCTATACTGCATCGTTTGATCTTGGATATTCGACTTTCAGATCAGACAAGGTATGGGAAACTAAAAATCGCTCCGGTGTGCTCATTGACCGCAGCGAGAACGGCAAAGAACTACAGTAATTATCACAATAGCATAATTATAATATAATATTGTACATGTACTAGTTCAAAGTTTGGTCAGTTTTAACTCCTTAACGATAGATTAACACCACAAAAAACGATCAAACTTCTTCACAAGCGAATTCTGTGAATTGCCTGCTATAGTAAAAGCCAAGAGACTGTAAAAACTGATGAAAACCATGCCCTGGGGTTTCCGGTCGAGTACATTCCATTGAAAAAATTCAGACATATAAACAGAACATTCAAATTGCTTAGAATAATTTAAAGAGAAGCCAAGTACACTTAACGGGTTTCTGTGGATAAGTCAAGACACAACATAACTGCAAACTAAGGAATTCAAACGAGCGTGCGGTAGGATGTGTCGAAAACGAGAACCCAAAAACGAAGACCGAAGAATTAAGACCCACTGGTCTAAAACGAAGCCCCTGTGGTCTAAAATAAAGACCCACTGATCTAAAACGAAGACCCTGTGGTCTAAAACGAAGACCCTGTGGTCTCTAACGAAGACCCTGTGGTCTAAAACGAAGACCCACTGGTCTAAAACGAAGACCATGTGGTCTATCAAAGTGGCTGTAAGCCACTCAACTTGGAAAATGGACTCTTCCAGCGCCAAGCAGATTTTCACCTAGACATTTGAATAGCCCGGCTTCCAAATCGAACACAAGATAAACTGAAAGATTGATGCTTCTTCTCATGGCATTCAATCGAAGATCCATTTAAAATCCAAGTGCTAACCGCCAAAAAAGTTTCGAGAACTGCAGCTCTCCAAGCGACCGGCATCCGCGGCCGAGATTTCGTTTGCCAAGGAGCAACAGTCACGCTGGCGCTGTTTGCTCCACCCTGATTGGATGCAATCTTTATCATTACCCAATCAGCGTGGAGTAACAGCGTGACTGTGGATGAGCTTTCAGAATGTCAGAAACAGTATTAAAAAGTCGTGCGAACGGGAAGTTAACGTAAAACGATTTTTAAGAAGCATTTTTAAAAACATCTAACAAGCAGTTTCGTCAGTTTAACGGAGGAGCATTTCAGTGGACATCAATTGAAAACAGATATAGAGGATATTACATGACCGCGCGTGGATATGAATTTTATCTTCGAGTGTTCAACTCTATATCTCACGAGTGAGCGCAGCGAACGAGTGAGATATCGAGTCGAACACGAGAAGATAAAATTCATATCCACAAGCGGGCATGTAATATTCTGTTTATTATATAAACACCGGATAAACTCCTGTGAAAAAGGCGCGATTTATTATGTAACCATAACGACGGCGATCTCTTCACGTGTGAAGATAACATGTTATCTTCACGTGTGAAGATATGAAGTTTTCGCGGGAAAGCTCACTTGGTATTTCACTGGTGTTTAATAAACAAAATATCTTATGGTCATAAATTAATCGTGACCTGATGCGGTCGATCGTGAATACTGGATGAAATGTTTTCGCTTGAGTGAACACTTCAGTGCGTTTTTTTTTCGCATTAGCCTTTGGCAAAATACTCTAATCTGGTAGTTCATGTTGACTATCACTCTACAATACTTCCTAAATGACATAAAAACATCTTCCACATAACTGACTTCACTCGCGGCACTTCACTTTCCCATGGAAACTACTAGTCACACAAATAAACAGCGGGACACATTGTTCGAATTCTCCTCAATTCTCTCGACTGTTGACCTTTTTAAAAAAACATTTAATCACGGCTTGAATCATTCGAAAATTCATACAGCTTGTCGTGACTTTCAGTGTCTTCTTTTTCTTTTTCGGCAATCGAGTATGGTTAAACCTGTATGAGCGGGCACTTTCGGTAAGATTAATGAGCTACTTTCATTAAAAGAGAGTTCTATAATTACAGGTAGCTTCTGTTTATAAAAGCGTTCGTGCGAGAATTTATTCAATGTAGAGCATTTCTGCGATAAGATATTGAGTACTTAGGTCAGAATTTAAAGAATAACTAACTTGACACGGTGCAACCGACCATGAAATGGCCTTAAACGCCTGATGTTCAAAACCCCCGGGGGGGGGGGGGGACTCCTATATGCAAAGGTTGACAAATTTTCGTCGTCTCGGGTACAAATCAAGGATTCTGGTCTCACTTACGGTGTTGACAACGAAACATCACCATTTTTAGCTGTCAAAGTATCGTCATCTCCTGAACAACAGCTAGTCATCGAACCAATTCCGTTTGAAGTGGTACACGTGATCTTTTAGGGGTATAACGAAGCTCAGGCAACGTGCACATAAGTCTCCCGTAGGAGTTAAGTTCAAATTTTCCGAC
The DNA here is from genome assembly GCA_019787425.1 of Platygyra sinensis. Classification (NCBI taxonomy): domain Eukaryota; kingdom Metazoa; phylum Cnidaria; class Anthozoa; order Scleractinia; family Merulinidae; genus Platygyra; species Platygyra sinensis. The sequence continues at coordinate 41,692 of JAHPZR010018432.1, read as the reverse complement.
GAGCTTTCATTGCCTTCAAGTTTCATATGGGAGCTCCCCCCGGGTTTCCAAATGTCTAACGGGAAGTGATGGAGTGAAAGAGTGATGGAGTGAAGGAGTGAAATCGGGTCCACTACTACAACCTGGAAAATATATTTTCCAAGTTTAAAAACGAAGACCCACTGGTCTAAAACGTGGTGAATAAATTTGCAAGTCATGCAAAGTTAACCTTTGCGCCTTTATACCGCAAGGACAGTACAGCAAAGTAATGAAGTCACTTCGTCGTAATTTTCTCATATGCATTGGAAAAATAGAATATTGGTGACGACAAATCATCACTAATAACATATATTTTTATACTGTTTGAATTTAATTGCGTTACGCAATTTGACAAGTGCTGTACCGATGGAGATCAAGTAACTGTCAACTGTATCATACTGAAAAATTCTTTTTCTTTGGCCATCGTAGCTTAAAGGACCCTAGTCAGCCTCCGCCATTTTCGATGACATCGAAATTATTGATATAGCATGGTGAAGAGAATCCTTATTGTTTTACAGTAAGCTGTGTTCCAGAAAGTATGTTTAATTATCTTGAGTAGTTCTACAGTGATTTTTCTTTGTTTTGACAGGCTCCGAATAATTACAGGTTAACGCACTCATTGCTCGTGAATTATCGGGATTTACCTGCACGAGTTCACTAACAATGAACGAGAAATTTCAATACCGCACGAGGCCGCCGAGTGCGGTATTGAAATTTCTCGTTCATTGTTAGTGAACTCGTGCAGGTAAATCCCGATAATTCACGAGCAATGAGTGCGTTAACATTTTTATTATTCAAATTGAATACGTTGCAAACAAAAATCGTCAAACTTTGAGTCAGCCGAAGCCATGGTGTAATGACAGTGGTGTATTGAATTTACACCACGGCTATTACACCACGATAATGACTTCAAGGCGGTTGTTTTGTCATAACCCAGTGTCACGTGGCACAAATCAACCAATCAGAAAATCAGAATTCGTACAGTGTATGAAATTTGAATAATAAAATATATAAGTAAATTCTCAGCTCCGACTATTGCATTTTGATTGGCTAAAAATCTCCGACTATGAGCCAATAGTCGGAGTTTTATAACTTACGTCAAGTGGAATATAGTGAGCCAAGTTTAAAATTTTTCGCTTTGTAAAATTGTGGAAATAAAAGTCGGCGGCAAAACCCGCTTTGAGAATTTACTAAAACAATTATTCCATTCGCCCTTGTTGGATATGAAGTGATTATAACCAACTCGCGCTACGCGCTCGTTGGTTATTTTATCACTTCATATCCAACGCGGGCTCATGGAATAATTGTTATATAGCCAAATTCTCACATGTAAACAAAAAACAAAGGTGTGGCTGACTAGCACACAAACTGCAGTTACAAACATGACAATAAAACGCATGACAAGCGAGGGTTAGATAGTGGACATGTATATTTCGTATCTGTTATCTCGAATGTTCGAATGCCTAAAAATATCATTTTTATCAGGTTTAATACTGAAGTTTCTCGCGTCGGATAATTGTGGGGTCTAATATCTGATATAGTTTGTTTCATGCTCTATCTTTCATGTTTTATCTTCTGGTTGCCTGGGGCTTGCCCGCTAATAGTTAACCCTGATTGGAAAAATCTATTATGTTTTTATCTGAACTGTCAGCTGTGCTGACGAGAGAAAATTTAAATTCTTAGCTAACTGCTCGAGTTTTCCGCTCCGTTAGTCACACACTGAACTCTACTTTCAGCCCTAGATTTGCATACACTGAAACTCCAACGGAGAAACCCATGGGACAGCTCTACCATTGAAATCAAGTGACAACAATAGAATGACAACAATAGAAGTTCAGAGCGCTGATTAATTGTCAACACGCGACAGTAAAAATTTTTCGAACGACACGTTTCTTGAATATTACTTGTAAATAGCGAATAAAAAAAATAATACACAGAGATTTGAAATGAATAAAAATACATTTATTGACAACGAAAGCTCCAACAACTGCGAAATATACATCTCAGTCATTATAAAAATCTACGATCGATTGCGAATAAATTGATTTCTACCGTAGAATGCCGAAAGTAACGGCCCCCGTTACTTTCGAATTTTGCGGGCCAAAGGGGTCGCTACTTTCGGGTAGCCGTTATTTTCGGACAGGTAAAAAACGTTTGTAACTCGAAAAGGCCTCAGACAAAGAGGGCGCGTATTATGAAATTTAAAAGTCATTCCATTTAGATATATTCCTAAAATGTAACGTAACCAGATAAACAAACAGTAAACAAAACAGACTAGCTTAAGCGGTACGCTGTACATACACGATTACTAAAACTGTACTGTACATTTTGACTCTTCACTGACAAATTAATTTCAACAAGGTATTGCAGTGTTCATAAGTTTCAACAGTGTTTTGTGACCGTTTTGGGGTAATTTTTTAAAATGCCGTTAATTTCGGGGGGCCGTTACTTTCGGAATTCTACGGTATTTGGTCTATGAACCTAATAGACAACACAAAACAACTCTGTTTGTTCAAATAGAGTTTTCCTCACTACTCCTTTGTTATTGCAAAATAATCTCCCTGGGTTCATTAACGCCTAAAGTTATTCAAGAGCGAGAAAATGAACAAGCGCTTTTCAAAGACTTTTATTGCAATCCATTAATCTTTAACTCAGTGTTTACAACTCTCTGAGCTCTAACTTGTCAAGTACTACAGTTAGTATTGGTGACAACAAGATATACCAAAATCGTCACTGAAGCGTATATTTCTATACCGCTGGAATTGACCGATGTGTTGTAGCGACCGAGATAAAATAACTGTCAAGTTTGTCCCGCGCTCAGATGACATTTTAATTTATACGCTACAGAAAAGCAGTTTAGAGGCCCTGTCAGGGTAAATTCCGACAAACGACATGGGCCATAAAGTAGCGACAGCGCCCAAATGAAATAGCGACAAACGACGGCCATTCTATTAAAAAAATGCCGACAGCGACTTCAAAGCCGAAAATTAGCGACAAAGAATTGAAGTAGTTTGGCATATTGTGATTTTCCTTGAGCTTCAAACTCTTAAAAGGACATGAAAAGTAGAAATAGGCCAAATATCTTCGGTTCGCAGCGGAGTTAGTGTAGTGTAGTAGGAATGGCCCTTTGGAGGTCATGGGAACGAGGCAGAAGCGTAAGAAGACCAGAACGCCTTGATTTGTGAAGTCTCTTTGAAATGGAAATGGCTCGTCAGGACGCTAGCTAACTCTGGTTTGCGAAGAATAAAGTTGTAAAATAAAACCTCTTATTACCCGTATACTCCTGGATGGAGAGAGGCACTATGAGAGTGAAGTGTCTTGCCCAAGAACACAACGCAGTGCTCCGGGCACAGCTCGCTGAACCCAGACCGTTCGATCCGGACTTCAGCGTACTAACCACTGATCTCACCATCAGGCCACAGTGCCTCCGAAAAATGAAGGAACATAAAGGGATGATGTTCACACCCGACAGCAGTTGTGATCATTGGTACTTATTTTCACACCGGGAAGAAGAAAGCGCAAAAACAATAGGAGGAAGAGACCAAGGCACCAAGCTCCAATCACCGACCAAGAGATCAAAAGTCTAGTTTACGTGTAAACTACTCGACCACTTTACATGACTTTAATGTGAAGGTAATTTAAGTGTTGGGACATCATTGATAAGGTCAGTTTATCAAAAAATGTTTTCTCAGTTATGTTACGTGTTCAATGCAAGAAGTGTGCCACTGCATAGCTGTAACGCACCGTTGTCTGTCATTTAATTAAAATTCCGATAAGGACAAATGTATGTCACTCAATTTCCGACAGCGACTTAAACCCCTCACAAATCGCCGACACGAGACATTTTAAAATTCCGATAAGCGACCTGGGACACCCCCCTCCACCCCCCATCCTGGCAGGGCCTCAGTTTAGCGTAGAGTTAAGTCTTTCCCCGAAGAAAAAGAGGTTTTAGACTAGTGGGTCTTTGTTTTAGACGACAGGGTCTTCGTTTTAGACCTGTGGGTCTTTGGTTTAGACCAGTGGGTCTTCGTCTTAGACCGCAGGGTCTTTGTTTTAGACCATAGGGTCTTCGGTCTAGACCACAGGGTCTTTGTGTTAGACCACAGGGCCTTCGTTTTAGACCAGTGGGTCTTTGTTTTAGACCAATGGGTCTTCGTTTTAGACCCGACAAGGCCTCTGTTTTAGACCACAAGGTCTTCGTTTTAGACCAGTGGGTCGTCGTATATTTGGAGAGCTTATAACATATCTTGAAATATAAATGAGCCAGAAAAAAACTAGCACATGGCCACCTTAAACGGATGTTTAGTGGGTATCTGGAGTATTGGCAGTGGAACACGAGGACAAAGTCTCCGTCAGCCAGCGGTCCGCAGAAGTCCGCACTGACCTTTTCCACGGTCCCTCTGGTAGCTCCGTCATTTTCAGGGGTTCTCGATGTACGTCAGGTGTGTTGGATTGTAGGAACTTTCTTCTTACTCTCTTGGATTTTCCGCTCTCGATCATAGCCATTGGTATCTCAGTAACCAACCAACCTGCCGGGAAGTCACAATGCTCGCCTTCCGCTTTAAGCTTTGAGATGAATGCATCCCACGTTTCATCCTTTCCTTGTTTGATGCAGCGAAATTTGTGTATGTTGTGTGGAACATCTGACAGAGCGATTACTCCTGCAGAAAGCGGAAACAAACTAAACATGAACATATAACTGTTTCTGAATTCTGCCTGACAACAACAACAACAACAACAACAACAACAACAACAACAGCAGCTTTATTTATCTCTTATTTAAATCAAATTTAATTTAAATTACAGTGACATACATGATAATTAATTTAAAAAATAAGGGTAACTGACAACCTGAAAACCCTGAAATAGTTATAAATGTTCTGTTACTTGTATGTTGTACCCTAATTGAACAGGTTTATTACACAAATTGTCAGTGATGTGCAGTAAATAAACTACTTAGCTATTACATAGACCCCGCGACCAATAGACCTTTTTCGCCTGTACATTTTGTTTTCCCAATACAGATCATGTGATGATACTCAAGAGATTTGAGCCTTTGTCTTGTTCATTAAAAAGAGTACATGCAGACATATTCATGATTGCATGTACCCTTTTTAATGAACAAAACAAAAGATCAAATCTCCTGAGTATCATCACATGATCTGTATTGGGAAAACAAAATGTACAAGCGAAAAAGGTCTATTTCATTTCATTGGGATGTTTGGGTTGCACGCGAGACCAAAGACAGCTCTCGTGGCAAATCATTTGAGGTAAATGTCCCGAACAACTGCTTTCTGTTTTCCTGTTTGCCAACAAACTGGTGGGCTGCAGCTACCAGGTTAATCGTGTCAGTCTTGTCCCTGTGGACGTGACGCATCATAAGATGGTTCAACCTTGCGTCCCCAGTTGTTGAACGGAGATATCTTTACGCGCTTTAAAGCGGAAAATGACCGCTCATTTGCGGCATTCGTTGCTGGCATTAGCAACAATATTTTGCCCAGTGTGCAAATATCAGACAGAAGCAATTTGTGGGAATCACTGATTAATTGACGGAAATAAAAACGATATTAGGTCATCAATGTTGAACCTTGACGTATCAAACCCCATCGAGGCAGCGACTTAATTGTGGGAGGAATAACAGCTGGCCTTCAAGTTGCATGTAGGCATCTAAATTTTCACCATACACTTCCAAAACCTCGACCAGTTCACCATCATACACTTCTTCGGCAGGAGCCCTGGAGGTATATGTACACTTTAAAGCCCTTCTGGTCAAATCTTGATATGACGGTGGTAGTTGCAAAATCAATGGCTTCAAACTAAAGTCGTTTGTCGTGTTCCTTGGCGGTTTGAGGAAAATGATGAGTTTGCAATTGGTGGTTCCTAAGCTTTAATCTTTCCCGTGCTTTTCTCTTTCCTGGACGCACGGGGTCTTCAATAGACTTGATTTCCTTGTCCTTTCTCTAAGATGCAAGCCCAAAACACGGATCACATGACTCATCGCTTCCATCTGTTGACAAGGGTTTGACCACATTCGGAGCCAGTATATTTCCTTAAGCTGCTGAGGTCGAATAACTCTGCAAAGCACGGCATAAGTTCTCGGTTTATTGCGAAATTTTCTCTCCCAAGCAACAACCAAAGAAAAAGCCAAACTGCGTCATTACACTTTTTACACCAGTGATTATCGATTTCATTTGTGTGTATTTCAATACCTCAAGTGACCAATCCCAAAGCTCCACGAGTTTACCATGGTTGTTTAGCACCGATGCTAATGCTTCGCCACGAACAGTCCATCGCGTCGGGCAAAGAACATGAACTCCGCGGGATTCATCTGCGTTTTCTTCCCTAATGTTATCTAATTTTGTGTTTCTTTGTGGGGACGTTTTCACCAACTTACCAATTTCATTGCCTGTATTCAGTGCATCACTCATACATTTCACTAATTTTATGGCATAAGCAACAGCCAAGCTCAAGGCATGGCCATAACAGAGTGTAAACAAACACTTTTCATTGACAGATTTAATCTTTGTTGCCACTCCATTTTTCTCACCGGCCATTGTTGCAGCTCCATCATAGCATTGACCACGGAGCATTCTGAATATTGAGATTCATTTGTTGCAGGGCGTCCCTTAGTGTTTCTACGATCTGATCAGCATTGGTTCTCGGCAATGGCACATCCCCATGAAGTCTTCACTGATGAATAACGAACTTGTCAACCCAATGAATGCACACAACTAGTTGCTCCTTAATTGACAGACACATCCGCTGCCTCATCGGCCATTATTGTGAAAATCTTAGCATTCTGAATTTTGTCTGATATTTCCCGCTAGAAGATAGTTTCATTTGCATTTTAACCACTGATGAAGAGCCAGCAGCCTCCAAACGAATGGATTGTTACGTTTTAAATAATAGATATTACTAAGAGGGTTGTAAATGGGGGCTACAAATCCCATTTCTCAGTCCAAATTTTGCCCCAATCCCATCTTTCCTTGTTTTTTGTTTGTGATCCCAGTTCCCCTTTTGTACTTCTTCATGCACCTCTACCGAGTTTCTTACCTACAGCAAGAACTTCGAGCATCTCTTTCTGTATAATTGGGGATGTGTATATCTCATTTCTGTGATGTAAACCACTTAACTATACCTGGGTTTTCTTCAGATCGCAGTTTCCGCAGTTGATAGGAGTTTGAGTTAATCTCACTTGCACGTGGGTGTCCCAATTTCCTCGAAATGGCTGAGCCTGTCGAGCTAAATAACGGACGTTTGAAAGGATCGTGAGTATAATTCTTCTGTTTATTCCTTTTTGCTTTTTGCACGCTTGTCAGAGAACAACTCTCTGATATCGCCGACTGTTGTCAGGATGGCTGTTGTTGCCGGGGCTGTAACATACCTTACTACTGATTCCCTGTCAGAGTCAGATGACTCCTGTTTTTGAAACCCTTCTTTTTATACATTGCATTTTTCCAGTTCCCATAGCCAGTCCGCGTAAATTTCGGATCAGCCTTTGCCGAGGCAAGCATTTTTTTTTTTAGATGGCTTTCATACAAACGAAACAAAACACAGCATCAGTTTTCTCGTCGTAATGTAACCATGGCCGCTGTTCCAACCACACTGGTTGAAACGGACGTCTCTTCGTACTGTTTCCAAATAAAGGTCGTTTTGGGAAACTTAAAGCTCTTGGGTGACTGGGGCCTTGTAACACTGACACCAGACCTGGCGCCAGTATATCAGATTCTTGGCTTGTGGCGTTTATGCTTCCAATTCGAAATTCTTGAATTTCCTGCTGCCTGTGGGCCAGGTGTTCCAGCTTGGGATTTTTCTTCTAAACGAGCCTGTTCTAACGGTTTCCATTCTTCAATGGTTTCAATGGTTCACGATCAGGTCTCACCCATTTGAGGATTGTGCTTTGCTTAAAAGCCTCTTGATCTTTCCCTGTCAAAGCCATAAAAGTTCAACGTATCATCGAAACGATTTGTTGACTATTTCTGAAAAACAAGTTGGAAGAGCTTGCCGCTGACCAAACGTGCCTGTCAAGATAATTGGTTCAGTTTACAGCGGTCAAACGTAAAATCCAATACCACTTCCTGGTTCGCTGCTTTAAACTTTGTAAGAGGTTGAAGAAAACAAATGTTCTATACATTGTTGTAAAACGTTATAAAGAATTATTAGAGGAAGCGGAGTGTTAATTACTCTAAAGTATCCAACAGCATCCGAATATTATTACTTTTCTACTTTGAATATTTTTATTAGGTGCAAGTCATTTTTTTGTGGGGCCCGGCCCCCCACTCCCCCCTCCCCCTCCCCCCCACGGCACCTCCCAATGCTACGGCACTGCAATAATTCGGGGTAACAGCCAAAATGGGCGACCTCGCAGTAGGAGTCCGATTTGGTTATTACGAGTATGATTACAGACTGAATTGGAGGACAATGAAATCTTGTACCAATTGATCATAAAAATTACTATTTCCGAGAAAAGAAGAATAGCCAGGTTATGAAAAAAGGGAAAATTTGCATTTAAATACAGGCAAAGGAGAAGTAAACATTCTAAGGCCGGCAATTAATTATAGTTTACCACTAACTTTTCTCCGATTCTTATTGATTTAAATTCATCACGTGACGCGATATTGTTCGTTCGCGGAGGGACACTATCATCCCATAGTACTCGTCCGCGGAGGAAATGTGGAATATAATGTGGTTTCAGTTCGACACAGGATCAGAAGTTTATTACGTACACGGGACGTGACTGCATGAGAGGCTATAGCCATATTTGGCACGCCTCAAGATGCAAGGTATTGGTGTTCCGGGCTCTACTTTCGAAGCCTTGCTTAGAGAATTGGATCCCGAAGGAACGGAGAAAAGCAGGGCGCACCGCCTTCGTAGTAGGGCCTACAGGAACAATGGGCCAAATGACACATGGCATTGGGATGGGTATGACAAGCTAAAACCTTTCGGCCTTCCAATTCACACCTGCATCGCTGGATGGAGCAGAAAGGTATTATGGCTGCATGTAACGCAATCAAACAACTGGCCGCATAGTATAATGATGATGATAATGATGATGATAATGATGATGATGATGATGATGATGATGATGATGGTGATGGTGTTGGTGATGGTGATGGTGATTGATGATGATCTTGTGTGCCAGTCATTACTTGGCTGTGTAGACGCGTGATGCAG
>JAHPZR010018432.1:12500-30000 GCA_019787425.1 Platygyra sinensis | reverse complement strand
ATCGCTTTAACTCTCGCTGTAACATATTTAGAGTTGTGAACGTCAAAAATATTTCTGGGCTGTTTGCCTGTAGTCAATCAGGGGATGCAAAATCTTGTTATTGCAAAAAAACTGCTGAATGCTGAGATGGCTTCCAACAACTGAATAATAATAACAGCTTTAACTTGAATATGATTGGCCCAAGTGACAGGCAACTGTACATGTAACCCAGAAATTACTTTCACTGTTTGCCTTTGTGTAGCACTGTGAAACTTCAACAGACACATTGTGCTAACATATGAACAAATAGAACAGTCAAAATGGTGAAATATCACCCAATGCTCCTGAGCAATAACAGAAACATAGATGCTATAAATGAATAAAGTCCACAAGGGCTAATATTGCAAAGGCTTTTGTGACAAAGTCTTGAATATTCCACTCATAACCTACACCTTTTAACTTTGACAATAACAAGAACTTTTAAAAAGATCAAAACCTATACAGAACATATACATATATAATTGTTATAAACCAAGTGATTGTGCGAAGTAAAACTTAACAGTTTCTTTAAGAAAGTGAACAAAAACAGTATGTTTACAGTGTCTATCAGTTCTACTAACAAAGCAAAAAGCATATCATCTAGAGTGCTAGATGGGCTGTTATTTCCTGGGACACCAGGTGGTTGCATTTAAAACTACACGGAAATAAAAGACAACTGTAATACAGTTGGGTGACCGACCCCGTAATTTTCAGCCTACGTAAACAATGCATAAAACATTTTTCTTTGCTCATCCCAAGGTTTGTCTTTTTTCTTAATTTCCAGTTGATGGGCAATGAGCACCTGCAGTCTAGTCATTTATTAGTTTATGGCCTGCCAAAAGCCTGGCTTTTGCAGTAAGCCAAGGTAAAGAGCTCTCTGAATGATTCTACATTCTGTAAATGCTGGACTGGAAATGTTATGGACTTTGCACAGGCACTAACAACAGGAAAACAAACAGAGTGCCCTAGCTTATCCTTTAAACAGTCATTGTAAAAATAAACCAGTATTTTACACTGTTTTCCGTAAATTGGCTTAAGCTGTGATCCTGTCAGTCAGCCCATGATCCCTGGTACACTGAGACTATAGGACTCTTAAAAACCAAGCTTTCATGTTGATTCATAACCTCGTCCTCGTCTGCATTCCCTTCTTCCTCTTTTTGTTGCATGCAATGGGTACCAGATGGCCTACCACGTTTCCCGTCTCAGGGTCATTGCGAATATCTTGAGAGACGTCTATGATGTCCTCTTCAAAGCATCGTCTTGATGTGCCTTCCCGTGAATGAGGCTCCAGAAGTGAAAAGAGATAGTCAGCATCAGGAGTAACATCTTCCTTCAGATCCCCAGCAGCAAAAAAGAGGCTGACAGACAAGTAGATTCTGGATAATCATTTGATCCAGGCCATAACTACTCAAACCGAGCACGAATTCTTCCATTTTGTACAAGAAAGGAGGAGCCCATTGGGACTCCATTTGGAAACATGCTTTCTGCCATATTAGCAGTGCATTGTTTTTGCTACTTTCCCCACTGTAGTGGACACTCAATCTATTTGTTGTGTGGGACTCAGAAGCTTGCTAATAATTCCGACGAATGGAGCTTTTCTTCCTGTTGCAATGAAAAAATGTTTATCATGTTTTACTTGGGATGCCAACTCGTGTTCTATATCTTTCTAGATGTTTGTGAGTACATAGTTACCATTTGGAGTAATAGCTGCTTGGCTTTCCAGACTTGGGGGAACATCAATAACCTCCTTTGGAGTTGCAGGAATTAAACTCCTCCTGCAATGTTCAAGCTATGGCCTCATCGAACTCTATTTGCCCACTCGTGGAAGAAAATTCCTCTTCACCTCTTCAGTGGGATGACGGTCATCCTCTGATGGGCCCTCAGATGTTTTGGTAGGCTCCTGAAGATGCTTTACTCTCATAGGTAAAACACTAAACGTTTGTACTCCTTTCCGACTTCTGTTTTGTACTGCTTCAAAAAATCCTGTTTTTGGCCTGGTAAAAAGAAAACATTACCAAAGAAAAAAAATCAGACGCTTTTAAAAATATCAATGGCGAACCATGATGAAACTGACTGCAAATACAGGAGAATACAGCAGATACTTCTGTGTTAGTTTTTTATCTACTCCCAAGATATGAGTACAATTGAAACTTTATCGTGATCAAAAACACCATTTTCATAACAATACCACACATTTTCTAGCGAGGTAGTTGGTATAAAGAAGAAAATTATTAACAAGACAGAAGAAATGATAGATTGTTCATTGAGCATTTGTCACAAAAAAGAAAGCAGAACCTTGCTTATGTAAATGTAAACCAAAAGGACATATAAACAAAACTGATTTGCTTAGCTCGAGTAACAGTTATCCTCATACTGATAGAAATCTTATATGGGATACTGCAGAATTTTCTCAGGATATTGCAGGCTCTTATCAGGATCCAACTTAGTCGGTAAGATCCTACTGTAGTTACTTCAATGATGTTCATTACAGCATTATTCTAGAATTGATTTAAATGCAAATTTGTTCGGGAAGACTACATTTATTGTCTCACCAAAAAATCTGCACACCAATCAACAGAATTATAGTTAAGCACAGCCCAGCATATAAACTGAAATAATATGACACATAAATTATACATAATTATCGATGCGGGGCCTAACTACTACTTTGAAATACTACCTGGCATAAACAGTGCATGTTTTCCATCTTCATAGGCTAAGACATACTCTTTGGTTGTTTCAAATCGCCTGTGAAATGCCTTCCACTTGGCAACTGCTTTAATTTCAGTCAAGAATAACTGCATCTTTTGCATTAATGTAGGCACTTTCCACGGACTGTCTTAAGGTCTTCACCATCAAACCGTTTAAAACCAATATTTATTGTTATTTCCATGTCGTCATCTTTCTTGGGGGCTCTTTTCTTTGAGCGAAATCGAGATGCCTGCTTCTCAGACTTTTCAGATGATTTGGCAGTTACATAGATTTCAAGTGACATTGCATTTCTTTTGTGGGTTTGTGGTCTCCCAAAAGAAGTAATCTGACTTGAGCTACATGCTTTACTGGATTTTTCACTCCGGCCTGGAGGACCATTTTTTTGACCGGTCGTTAATGCAGTTAATTCCAACAGAATCTTGCTTTTCTTCTAACTTTCTCTGCACAGGCACTACAAAATCTATAAAGGTAGTATTACTTTACAATTATTTTAACACATTTGACAGCTTATATATGACAACATAATTGTCGGAGATCAAATGTATCCTATTCAGTGGGTAAAAATACTAATAAAATATGAATATCTGATTGAAGAAAGTATACAACTTAGTTCTTGAACACCGCACATAAACTTAGAAAATTAAAATTTGTTATCTATGGCTAATCTACACTGGCCCTTTCCTGGTTACTTCAACGATGCTCATTACAACATCATTCTGGAATTTATTTATGTGCAAATTTGTTTTGGGAAGAGTATTGCCTCCGCCAAAAATCTGCACACTAATCAATAAAATTATTGTTAAGCACAGCCCAGCATATGAACGGAAATAATATCACACATAAATAATAGATAATTATCTATGCCGGGCCTAATTACTGCTTTGAAATTACTACCTGGCATATAAACAATGCATGTGTTCTTCATATAATTACTGCTTTGAAATTACTACCTGGCATAAACAGTGCATGTATTCTTCATAGGGTAAGACAAACTCTTTGGTTGTCTCAAGTCGCCCGTCAGATGCCTTCCACGAGGCAACTGCTTTTTCAAGAATAGTTGCATCTCTTGCATTTGCAAGGACAGCTATAGGTAGGCGCTTCCCACGTACTGTTTTATGGTCTTCATCATCAAACCGTTTTAAACCAATATTTATTGTTACTTCCATGTTGTCATCTTTCTTGGGGGCTTTTTTTCTTTGAGCGAAATTCAGATGCTTGCTTCTCAGACTTTTTAGATGGTTTGGAAGTTACGTAGATTTCAAGTGACATTGCCTTTCTTTTCTGATGGGTTTGTGGTCTTCCAAAAAAAAGGAACCTGACTTGATCTTAGGCTACATACTTTACTGGATTTTTCACTCCAGCTTGGAAGACCATTTTTTGACTGATATTTATTGCAGTTCCAACAGAATCTTGCTTTTCTTCTAACTTTCTCTGCACAGGCACTACAAAATCTACAAAGGTAGTATTACTTTACAATTATTTTAACATATTTGACAGCTTATACTACAACACAATAGTCAGAAATCAAATATATCCTACCCATTGGGTTAAAATACTGATTAAAAATATCTGATTGAAGTAAGTATATAACTTAGTTCTTGAACACTGTACATGAATTTTAAAAAAATAAAATTTGTTATCAATGGCTAATCTACACCCTTTCCTGTTGTGTTGAAGTCATGAGCAAAACCAGAAAGAACGGTGCAGAGTTAACATATTAACAAATGATGTCACCCTATAACCGCCGACCGGTTAGCTCAGTTGGTAGAGCACCGGACTGCCGTGCGGGAGGTCGAGGGTTCAAACCTCGGCCGGACCAACACTCAGGGTCTTTAAATAACTGAGGAGAAAGGGCTGCCTTTGTAATGGCACCCGCAAATGGTTAGACGTTCAAGTCTTCTCGGACAAGGACTATAAACCGTAGGCCCCGTCTCCTGCATATATAGTTAGCAGGGGACGTTAAAGAACCCACGCACTCATCGAAAAGAGTAGGGCACGGAGTTCCCGGTGTTGTGGTCAGGCCTTGGGGTTGTGGGATTGGGTCGGGCCCGCAGTAGTTTGCGGTGTCCCTGCCACGAGTTGGCGAAGTTAAATAAATAAATATATTAAAGTTTGAGTTACACTTATGCGTAGCCTCAGCTTCTATATAAATGTATTATTTTAAATCTTTTTGAATGTATTGCAAATTTTACTGATTGCCTGACAATAAAAGCAACTAAACAGCAAAGTGTTATCCCTCAATCCTTCCAGTTTGTATCGCTATTTACATCCACGACTGGTAACACTGACTGGGAACATTGCAATTGAAGCACATTTCACCGATACTCACGATAATCTCGTTTCTAAAGAACCACAGTAAAAAAACAATTTTGGATAATTTAAGACTGCATGATCTTGAAAAAGGTTAAGGCAATAAATACTTATACATAATCGTTTCCTTTGACTCTGTTGTCTCTGTTAGCCATAATATAATGCACAAGCAGAGCAAATGGCATGAGGATGTACGTGACCACTTCTCGGGAGAAAACTGGCACAAGAGTTCCTCCCGCTTTTAAACCTTGGCCGAGGCTTTTTAAAACTTTTTTGTCGTGATTTTCACAACTTTTTGCCGTATTTGTGGCATTGACGCATTTTGCCGTGGCTTTTACAGTTACAAACTTTTACCGTGGCTTTCACAAACTTTTGCGGCGGCGTTCACAAACTTTTACCGTGGCGTTCTCAAACTTTTACCGTGGCGTTAACAAACTTTTGCCGCGGCGTTCACAAACTTTGAAAGTGGTTACCATTTACCTTAAACTTGAGTCAGTAAACTAAAGTTAATGTTGGCGTTTTTTTTTCGATTGTGCAATACTTTTGCCGTTATACTTGTGGGCCACCGTAGTTAAGAGACTCGAGTAGCGCTAAATTTCTTCGACTCGTTGTACAAATTCTTCACCAAAACGTGCTGTCAATCACAGGCACGCCAAGCTCAGCGTTTGAGAGAGATAAACGTGACTCGTAAACATATTTTGATCTAAAACGATTCTTTTTAGAATTAAAGACACAACTGTAAAAATGTTTTGTATTCGGTTGAATCTTCATCTTCGATTTCCTTTGCCACAGTGAAGTCTATAAATTACCGCCAAAAACGACGCCATTTTGTTTTACGGCAGAGGTATGTATGGGGAGAATGGGTTCCACGGCTTCTGTGACGTCAACCCGGGAGTGGAAGGTCTATTGCGCTTACCAATTTCTGACTCTAAAGACATGATTCTCACTGGTAATTTTAATTTATATTCATAGTATTGTTAAATATAACATTTCTCTCCTTAAAGAAGATTTAATATTTTACCTACGAATGACCCAAAAACAGATGGGCTGTTCCAGAAATAAACATATTCCCATCGGCGTATCTCAAGCATTTTATGCCCTTTCACGCTATGGAAACAGGAAATTCCAGTGCGCCCGTTCAGCGATTAAGTCACATAATCATTGTTAACATCCTTGAACTTATGATCCGAAACATGTCTTCAAATCTCGACTGAACATCGCATCGTTTTTCAAAACGTTTTATTTCTATTCAACTGTTCCAGAAGAAAACCCGAATAGCATGTATGGAATTTAATAAAGTAGAAACTGAGAAACCTCGTTCGCCTAGCCAACCGGCTAAGCAGCGAAGACTTAATTAAAATCTAGCTGGGCAACGCGATCTTCTCCTATTTCCGTTTAATTTGTTTATTGATATATGTCGCACTCCAGTTTAAAACAAAAATCAATAAGTTAATGTTTGAAGTGACAACACTTACTTTGCAGCTTACCCACCTAAATGTACAGAGATCCCTTCGGAGCGAACCCGAAATGTCGGGGGTGAACCGTTCGCGATCTGTTAACTGTTAATTTTTTTGTGTGTTTTCTGATGGTACTCTGACGCTGCAAACAGGGACCCTTCGATCTTCCCAGATAAGTCTGGTTCGTATGAAAAGTTCAACAAAATTCTTGGGCTTATTCCATTTGTGGGGTTCTTGATTTGATTTTACTACTAACAAATAAAAGCAGGGTTACAGTTTTGCCGGAGAATTTAAGTCGGTTGTCACACCGAGAACTCGGACACCAAATTATGATATCCTTTTCCTCTCATAACTTGACGAAAGTCAGGTCGATTCGCAAAAATAAATAGAGATACGATTTCAAGAATCTTCAAAGTGTGGAAATAATAATAATAATAATAATAATAATAATAATAATAATAATAATAATAATAATAATAATAATAATAATAAATAATAATAAAAGGTTTATTACACAACACTTCCACATGGTGGCTCTTCGTTTGTGAAAAAAAAAACTAATTATCTAAATTCAAACAGGTAACCTTGGTGGACTCGAAAATTCGACCTACATGCAAACTTTGGCACAAACGTGATAAAACAATGACTTTCACAGAAGGTGGTCTTCTTTGGTTCAAGTGGGCGCTTTTTCCCCCACGCCCCCTCCCCGCCAAAAACTGCAAAACTGCACAAAGAATACGAACGTTTGTATGATGATGCCATAGGTCATCCATTGGGGAAAGAAGCCCGAGGTAAGAAGAAACAATAACTTTTATGCTCGCACTATTACTTTATTTTGCTGCACTGTGAAGGTAATACACTTTTTGTTACAAACGACTACTCTAACAAAAAAGCTGTCACCTACTTGAAAAAGCCTAAGGCCGATCTAGCACTCATTTAAATTGGAAACCGCATGGGATTACAAATGTGGCAAAAACTTGAAACGAGTATGTTCCTTGTCAGAAAACATTAATTCCTTTCAAGAGGCTTGGTTTTCAAAACAAAGTTCTATTCAATCTTGTACATTTTTCCTTTGTAAACCGAAGCAAAGATTTTGATATCTTTGATGGTAATTTCCTCTACAGCCAGTGGATTCTGCTCCAGTATGGTGAAGTTAGCCAGCTTCCCACCTTCAATGGTGCCCATGATGTTATCAGTGCCCATGATTTTAGAGGCGTTCTTGGTGATGGCTTCCATACCTTGATAGGGCGTGACCTTCAGGTCTTCTCTGTAGCAGTTGCCCTCTGCTGTGATTCGGTTTATAGCACTCCAGGCCAGAAGAAGCGGTTGTGAAGGAGCCATAGTGAAGTCGGAATGGAACGTTGTGGTCACGCCTCGATCAAACAACCATTTCAAAGGTACCATGGCGTGAGCTCGCTTCGTTCCCAGGCCCTGTTCGCTGTACCTTTCAGCCAGTGTGTAGAAGTAGTAAGGGGCTGCAGAAACCAGCAAACCCAGCTTGGCAATCCGATCAGCTTGCTCCTCAGTGAAGTAGCCTGCATGCTCGACTGTGGTTCGGTGGTTTTCTCTCGGGGATTCGTTCATCAGTTTCTCCACAATGTCCAGCAGGGTTTTCATACCAAGATCGCCATTGGTGTGCACATGAATCTGAAAGCCGTTCCTCCAGAAGACCCTCATCATCTTCTCCAAGTCGGCCGGCGGCATAATCCACTCTCCATCGTGACCATCCATGTAGCCATCCGTCATCTGCATCAACTGCGAATAGAATGCGCCGTCACAGAACCCCTTGACGTGGTCGGGGTACATAATCACTTGGTCGTCACTGAATTCCCCGGCCACTTTTTTAATATGTTCCGCTGTTTTTTGGTAATCTCCGTCGCACAGTCTGGCGTAGTTTCTTCCACTGGCGACGCAGTAGGTAGAGAAATGTGTATTATTCTTATCTTTCAGTATCTCGTTGGTCTTTGCTATCTCCAGCGTTTCGTCCATCATGGGAAACTCTAAATCAGCCACAGCGGTCATTCCAAAACTATGGACGACCTAAACAAAACAAGGAAACAAATTGTTGAGTCACAATAGGATGATATAGCGTAGGGTGTTGTTGCCTTTTAAGGTTTCTTGCTAAAGGGCATTACTTGGCAGCTTGTCCACAAAACAAAACGCTGACACGTTTTTATTAGGTATGTACTGAGGTGTTTCGTTGGCAAATTCATCTCATCAAGAGAATATATTTTCCAGAGTGAACTGGTTAATTCAGTCTTCGGTGACTGAGAAAAGACAACCGTTGAAAGTTTTAACCTATCTTTGGAGTTAAATATGCCGAAAAAGTGTCACTGTACTCATGTGAAAACCGACCGTGCGAAGGTTTTGCTGCGATTTTTTTCTAAAACATTCATCCCGCCCATCGCAGATTGCGGAACATTGTGACGGGAATAGACTTGCCTAATCTAGCGGAAACAGGCTTTGAGAAAGTCTACTTTACTATTCCGCCTCAAACAAACAGCTTTGTCATGTTAATTTAACTCTTTCACGTTAATTCTTGCTTTGTTGTTTTGTTCTATTTTGTCCTCTTTTCTTTTTCTAACTCTTGTAATCAGCAGGCACTCATTATTAATTCAAATTTGTTGTAATTTTACTCGCAATTAAGGGTTTTCATGACTCACTTAAATTAAAACTTCAAAACTTTTGATCCCTTGAGATGTATAAGAGCAGCTCAAAACTAGTATTCATACAAATGTTCGTTCCGAATGGGTTCACGTAAAATAGGTAAATACGCCATTCAGTGTTTTTTAACTGCTATGTATTTATGAATAAATAAACTTCAAACTTTCAACTTCAAACTTCATGGTTTTGTGATGGACTACCCTTGAATTTCTGAGCTTTAGCGCGACGCTGCATTTACATGAAGGTTGAGAGAGCATCGTGTTGGTTAAAAAAGCGACTTATTTGGGAAATTTGAACAGTTCATGTATTAGAAAATGTCTTATTTTAAAGTTCTCGAGTTCCTCGAGAGATCAAATCTTTCTGATGGTTTCCGCCCATCGACTGAATGGGCTCCTGCATGACCTCTAAATACAAATCTCTATAAATTTGGATGAAACATTTCTCCGCATATTGCTGTGACCTGAATCTTGGTGAGGAGCTTTGCATATTTACTTTCTTTTCCCAATTTCTGGACTTTTGATTTTTATTTCGATCTACTTTGAATGGCGTGGCACTGAAAACAAGCAATTGACGAATTGTAACACAATGGAAACTCCGAAGCATGGTCCTTTCTCAAAATTATTACCAGTCTGCTCTCAAGAGCAATTGGAAAGTGTGTGGACCACACCCACGCCACACCCACTGCTCGTATACGATAGAAAAATTTAGGCTGTGGCAAATTGGAGTCAATGCATGTAGTGTTCCAGTTGTATTTCTTACCTGGACCACGTCATTGTATCCGTCCAACATCATAGGAAACACTGTATCCTTGCCGAAATTTGTAGTGCCAATGAGCCCGTCCAAGCCCATCTCAAAGAAATGACCGCGTTCCCATTCCACTTGCGGGTTGTTCATCAGCGCGTCCTTGTCATCGTACGTGAGATAGTCGAGGGCGAACGAGTTCAGGTAGACCTCGTGAAAGCTTCTGTGCCATACAGCAATGGGCATGGTCTTCGCCGTGGGATTGATGTCGTCTATCACCGTTTTGCTCATGTCGCCATGGAAGTCTTGATGATAACCCCAAGTTATCAGAAACTTGTTTTTAGCAGTTTTGGGCTGTTTGCTAATGAGGTCACTGAGACGTTCACGGTAATCATCTTGAGTCCTCACACCCTCGTATTTGCCACTTGGAAGTAACCAGTCGAACGGTGTGATAAAATGCATCCGCAGAATCAAGGCCGCCATGGACGGGTGAAGATGCGGGTCGATGTGTCCCGGCATCATGCATCTTCCCTGCAGGTCCATCTCGGTTGCGGCAGGAAACAATTCTTTCGCGTCACAGAGGCTTCCAGTGAAGGCAATCTTTCCATCTTTTTCCACCACAGCCTCGACGTACTGGGCTTTGTCTCCTACCATGGTAAGGATACGACCACCGAAATACAACGTTGACGACATTCTGGTTTCGAAAAGAGAACCTGTTCGCTAAGAAACTGCGTACAGAATGACGGTGTAGTATGAAGACAACCTTTTTAAAGGTTCCGAGTGTGCACACTGCGCTTTCTCGATTAATTTGCACCAATCACCAACAGTCACGGTGCCGATTACAACACGAATCGTTCAGCCATGGTTAATAGAGGGCAATATTTATGAAACTGGACAAAGTTCTTTGTTTTATGTTTTTTGTTCTTTTTTTTGGCCTTGACCGTGCAAGAAACACAATAGTTGCTTTCTCCGTACAGAGGAACTTAACAATAGAAACGTTTGGTTATGTAATTCGCGCACAGTGTATGAGCACAAAACAAAAGATTGTGCACCATCGTGGACCTCCCAACATAAATCTTGGCATCTTTGTTTGCTCCTTTGATGTTTGCCGGGCTTCATAGCCAGTCCCGTCTATTAACTATGGTTCAGCTGATACCGTAAAATTTCGAAGATAATAAGCCCTCCATGTATAAGCTCCTCCAAACATCAGTCACCCAAAGTGGTAACGCAAACAACCCTCCGTTAATCGCCCTCCAAATATAAGCGTAAAGCTGGGGTTAAGTATTTACACATTTTTACACTATATTTACATTACAAAAAGATGAGCTTTCACGTTACATGGGACTTCTTTAAGTAAATTTTAAGCTCAGCTTAAAGCTGGTATTAACTCCAGATTTACGCGACCTTTACATACATCGAAATATAGCGAACTCGACATTTACGCGAAACAGCAACAACAACTTCATTTGCATCTTGAATTAAATTAAATTTGCAATACAAAGAATAATAAAAATAGAATGAAGTGCATGGCTGCCCGAATTAACCACATAGGCTGATGAGGCAGCCATCCTTAACGCTTTGAATACTACATTATTTAATTGTGTCAGGAACTTAAAGACTTATTAAGATCTCATATACAACACAATTAACACACAGACAAAAGCTTCTTCTAAAATAAAATAAAATAAAATTTAGCGAAAATAAGCAGGATACATCAAAATATATAGCATATAGCCGTATAGCATATAGCATATAGCACATAGTCGTTTTTGCCGGCTTCATAACCAGTCTTATTATCTATGGTTCAGCTGATACCGTAAAATTCCGAAAATAACCCCTCCAAATACACGGCCCCCCAAAGTGATAACGGAAATAGTTCTCCGTTAATCGCCCCTCCAAATATGAGCACCCCGGGAGCTTCTACTTAGAACATTGTCCTCAGATACAAAGTAAAACAAATCAAACACGGTAAATTTGCTTCCAGCTATAAGACTAGCCCAATCGAATGGTCACGAAACAAAGGGACGATACCTCAGGACAAAAGATACATCAAAGCTACCATATCATCTCCCGTGACTTGTGTGCAGATGCATTTTCCTTTAGAAGTTTAGCGCCAGCGTTTCATTCTTTGCACAGCATGAAAAGACATCTTTAAGTTCGCATCATGTCAGCGTAAAGCTGGTGCAAAGTTTATATTTACACAACTTTACACCACATTTACAATACGTAAAGTTGAGCTTTTACGCTGCATGAGACTTGTTATGTAATTTTTAAGCTCAGTGTAACGCGGGTGTTAACTCCACATTTACGCGACCTCATTAAATACATCGAAATATAGCGAATAGGCGTCTTTAAGCCAAATTGAACTCGAAATTTACGCGAAACAGCAACAACAACTTCATTTGCACCCTGAATTAAGTTAAATTTACAATACAAAGAATAAAATAGAATGAAGTGCATAGCTGCTCGAATTAACCACCAGAGGCTAATGAGATTGGGCAGCCATCGTTAGCGTTTTTAATACTACAATATTTAATGGTATCAGGTACTTAAAGACTTATTAAGATAACATACACAACTGCTTATTCAAACTTAAACGTTTTCTCTGCGGCGGAACGCGGTGACATAACAGAGAAGCATAGTTAATAGAGGGGAACGGTTATGAAACTCGACAAAGTTCCTTGTTGTATGTTTTTGTTCTCATTTTAGGCCTTGACCCTGCACAAAACACAATGGTTGTTTACTCCGTACTGAGGACCTAACCAATAGAAACACAATTCATGCATAGTGTATGAACGCAAAACAAAAGAATGAGCAGGGTTATGGACCTTCCAACATAAATCTTGGCATCTTTGTTTGCTTCTTTGATGTTTGCCGGGCTTCATAACCAGTCCCTTCTATTAGCTATAATTCTGCTGATACCGTAAAATTCCGAAAATAAGCTCTCCATGTTTACGCCCACAACGCGATAATGTAAACCACCCTCTATTAAATCGCCCCTGCAAATTTACGCCCCCAGCCCCCCGGCGGGAGCTTGTATTTGGAACATTGCCCTTAAATCCAAAGTAAACTGACAAAGCAAAAACCATATAGCGAATCGGCGTGTTAAGTTAAAAAATTGAACTAGACATTTACGCGACACAACAACAGCAACCTCATTTACACTTGAATTAAATTAAATTTACAATACAAAGAATAATAAAGAAGAGAATGAAGTGCATGGCTGCCCGAAATAACCACTATAGGCTAATGAGATTGGGCAGCCATCTTTAACGCTTTTAATAAAATAATTTGAAAAGGTGTCAGGTACTTAAGACTTATAAAGATAACATACACACAAACACACAGACAAAAGCTACGTCTAAAATAAAGCAACATTTTGTTAGAGCAATCTTTCGTGGAATTAGCAGATCACTCCAACACTCGTCTGTTTGCCGGGTTACTTCACTTTTTAATTTCCAAAGATCTCTCTAGTACAATTGTCACGTTTTCATGCCTCAGCTCTTGACTGTGTACAACGATAACTAATACAACTACTACTTCAACTACAACTACAGCTACTACAAGGTTCAAACTCGTCACGTTCCTTTTTAAAGGTACAACCACTTGATTCATCAAATCAATGTCAAACTGTCAATTAGGCTAGCGTAAAGTCATGCAAAATTCACATAAGGCCCAAGTGCGACTGCGCACCGAAGTACTTGGCATATCTTCCTACGAGGCTATCGAGATTGACTAAAACATTTTCTACCTTGGTTTTAACCACTGTTCCTAAGTGGTTGACCTAAGTAAGGTAACGTCAACAATATAAAAGTTACAATCTTGATTTCCACCTATTAAAAGTTAAGTATAACACTAAGTTAAGAAAGAAAAGTTGTTGTTGAATATTTCATACAACATAAGTTTTACTAATAGAACAATGGCGCAACTCCAAGTTCGTGGGCTGGCCTTTTCTCAATCTTGAGTCCATATCATTATCTGTTTGCGCGCTCTTGAGTCTAAACAAATGCAAATAGACACCTCACTATTGATTGTGGTATTCACACATTTCCTGGCTCTTTTGTGCAAGGTATTACCGAGATACGAATCCTAATTAGACAACTGTATTTCATTCCCCAAAAAGGACTACTAAACGAATAACGTTTGGCTTAAAAATTACACAACAAAATCCCGACAAGTTATAGAACGCCAAATGGTTATTTCCAGGAAGAGCGCTTCCAAAATCCAAATATCGGATTTACTTCATTATCTTAACTGACGTCAAGAGAAACCAACCATAGCAACTGAGTAAATACAGCTGGAAAGGTCACGAGATGATGGTGCTCGATAAATATTAATAAACTCAAGCCTAATAATATAGCATTTAAATTAAGCAGTAATGAAATAGAAAATCAAGTAACCCTTTTTTAAATGCTCAAAAATATATATATCTTATTAGACGTTTTGTTGTGTAGTCTCGCTGAGTATTTTTACGAGTTGTGCCGTATTTTGGCGAGCCCGTAGGGCGAGTCAAAATACAAACAACGAGTAAAAATTCTCAGCGATACTGCACAACAAGACGTCTAATAAGAGATTTATTATCCAACAAGTCAAATTGGTATGTTCGTGCAAGCGAATTTCGTGGATATTTATTTACAGGAAATGCGTGATAGAAATGCGAAGCGGAACGGAATTGGAGCGGGAAATCCAGCTAACTGATTGGTCAACGGCAGGAACCTGTCTAAGGGCCGATTTACACGGTACGACTTTGACGCATGCGACAAGCTTACGACACGCCTACGATATGACTTGGGACCATTTACACGCGTACGACATTTTCACATACAAAATTAAATATGCAAAAGTTTGCACCGGGGTTTACGGAACGAAAAAGTTCTAACAAACGTAATAAAATATTTTAGCTGTCCTGCGCTTTGAAAAAACTTTCTAATGAGATGTTTTTCGCTTTAATCCGTTCCGTACTTTTCGAGAAACGACTTCATGTGAACCAGTCAACAACAACTTCGTCCGCCATGTTGACGGAAGAAAACTACTCCTTCGTCCCCTACTCAGTAGAAATTTGTCACAAAATACGTATGTTCTATAGAGTTCGGCTACGATTGTCGCAGCGTTTTAAAACATATTTTAAAATCCTACGACAATTTTTTTGACGTACACAACAGTCGTAAGCGAGTTGTAAGTTTGATTTACACGAAACAATTCATGTCGTAGGCCTGTCGTAAACTTGTCGTATGCGACAAAGTCGTACCGTGTAAATCGGCCTTAACCGGTCTTCTGGAGTACAAATGTCGCGTGATATTTGTACTCGTCTTAAGCGTTATTTGTACTCTGCGAAGTGCAGTTGGATAATAACACACGACACCACAAACAAGTTTTACCTTAACAGTTTAATAAAGAATGGGTCACTTAGTGGAATACACTCTAGCTTGCATTTTTATTTTCTAACAATTTAGCGAAAATAAGCAGGGCACATCAAAATATAGCTTATAGTCGTCTTTACGCAACGTTTAAATGTGTACGTGGCGTAAAGCCAACAGTTTGCTTAGTGTTGGCTTATAGGTAAAGCTCGACTACAGGCCGGACTTTAGGTATAATTACATTTCTTTTATGTGTAATTTAAAGCCCCAGAGAGAATAAAAGAGAAGACAGAATGTTCGGTAGGAAACGATCAAGTCTGAGCAATCAATCTGCTGTAAGTAAATTCTGGTTTATTTGGCAAAAACCATCATGATGTCCTTATATGCATAGTTAATAGAGGGGAAACTCGAAACTCGACAAAGTTCCTTGTTTAATGTCTTTGTTATCATTTTAGGCCTTGAGCCTGCACAGAACCGCAATAGTTATTTGCTCCGCACTGAGGAACTAACCAACAGAAACGTGATTCATGCATAGTGTATGAACGCAAAACAAAAGATTGTGCAGGGTCGTGGACCTTCCAACATAAATCTTGGCATCTTTGTTTGGTCCTTTGATGTTTGCCGGGCTTCTAAACTAGTCCATTCTATTAACTATCGTTCTGCTGATACCGTAAAATTCCGAAAATAAGCCCCTCCATGTTGAAGCCCTTCACGTGGTAATGTAGGCAACCCTCCGTTAAATCGCCCCTCGAAATAAAAGCTCCCCAGGAACTAGTACATATACTTGGAACATTGCCCTTAAATACAATGTAAAACAAAGCAAAAAACGATAAATTTACTTCCAACTATAAGGCTAGCACAATCCATTTGGAAACGTAAACTTCCCTCCGAGTATAAGCCCCTCCATTCTTTGCGCATTAAAGAGATTTTTAAGTTCGCATCATATCAGCGTAAAGCTGGTGTAAAGTTTATATTTACACAAGTTTACGCCACATTTCAGTTACGTAGAGATGAGCTCTTGCGCTGCATGAGACTTCTCTAAGCAAATTTTAAGCTCAGCGTAAAGCTGGTATAAACTCGGCGTCTTTAAGCCAAATTGAACTCGACATTTATGCGAGAAAACAACAACAACTTCATTTGCACCCTGAATTAAATTAAATTTACAGTACAAAGAGTAATAAAATTAGAATGAAGTGCGTGGCTGCCCGAATTAACCACCAGAGGCTAATGAGATTGGGCAGCCATCCTTAGCGTTTTTAATGATGTCACGTACTTAAGACTTATTAAGATAACATATACAACAACACACAGACAAAAGTAGCCTCTTCCAGGTGTTCAGTTAGTTGGGGCTCAGCGCGAACCACCCCCCCCGGCTCTTCCATTCATCAGAGAGATTACTCGTGGACAAAGTTGAAAGATTAAGCTCTTTTAAAAACCCGTGGGAAGGATTGCAAAGCCATCTTCCATTGACCCTACTGTTATGCAATACTTCTATTCTTCCCGAAGGCACTTCACTCAGGGAAATCTTTTAGCTTGTTAATTATAACAGCTTTGAACACCGCGTCACTCGTTGAAAGGTCTCTGACCGCTGCCATATCGCAAATCTCATCTGTGATGCTCAAGTGTTTACAAAATCTGTCAAAATTCAGCAATCAGAGGGTATACCAGATCCTGGTATACCAGAACGACCACAGGCGTTCTCTCGCTTCCACCCCCACGCTGCGCCCTGACTAACTGAACGCCTGGAAGAGGCTAAGACAAAAGCTGCGTCTAAAATAAAATATCAGTTAGCGAAAATAAGCAGGAAACATCGACAATGAAAAAAGTAAATGAAAATAAACAGACTTAGTTAAGTCTGCTGGAAAAATATAAATAGCTAGTAGAAAAGAAGTTTCTCACTGCCAATATTTTCATTAAGCGCTGGTTTTAAATCGCGAATCAGTAAGGCTTCCTTAATTTTACAATGTATATCAGACTGTCCAGTGGCTAAAATGCCAAAGTGATCCACTTATATTCAGTTTTTCCAGCAGACTTAACTAGGTAAGTTTACTTTCATTCACTCTTTCATTGTCATTACTTCCCTTATTTGGTGTTAGTCTTCGTGTTGAAATTTAATAGTAATTTAGGTAACCGTTACTTCAGAAGATGTATGTTGGAACATACGAAACGTCAAGTTCATAAATGAAAGATTTAACAACATGCGTTGTCTCATTATGTTTATAACCGCAGTTTGTTTGCTAT
>JAHPZR010018432.1:0-5000 GCA_019787425.1 Platygyra sinensis | reverse complement strand
GCCAAATTACCCTCGGTGGTACGATTGGATCTGCCCCACTCCCTGTGGGGATGTGGCTGTAACATATTAAACTGTACGGCAGCAGTGTCTCATTAACTGACTGCCTATCATTATTAACTTACCAGTTATTCTAGGCAGCCAGTGCTCTCCTATTTTATTTTTATATCTAACAAATGTATTTAACTAGGCAAAGTGAGAGAAATATACTTGTTGTTGTTGTTGTTGCTGGCACAAACGCCTCCCCATACTCCCAGGGCATCCCTGACATCCACTCCCAGGACATCCCTGATATTCCGCTCCTAGGACATACGTGACATTCACTCCCAGGAAATCTCTGACTTCCACTCCCAGGACCTCCCTGACATCCTCTCCCAGGACATCCGTGACATCCACTCCCAGGACATCCGTGACATCCTCTCCCAGGACATCCGTGACATCCACTCCCAGGACATCCCAGACTTCCATTCCCAGGACATCTCTGACTTCCACTCCCAGGACATCAAAACCAAAAAGATTTGAGGTAAAGGACAATGCCTCAATAGACTCAATAACCGTTCTGCTTCACCAGCATATTATTATTTTAAAAAGAACAATTTTTTTCTCAATTTTACATTTTTGTTACAAAATAGAATAAATTTTCTGTATTTTTGCTACACTTTTTTCGAATAATATAAGAGCAAGGTTTGAATTTTTTAAGTTTTGTTATTTTTTACAAGGTTGAACATTTTGTATTTGTTAATGTGTTATTATTACCCTTATATTTATGTCTGGATTTATGAAAACGTGCTAAAGAGCCCTACCCCTTATAACCCTTATTTCAGTGGATTTCTCTTAACTCTAAGGCCGCCTCCAAGCCATGAAAACGGGCGAAAAATAGAGACAGGACGGCAATGAAAGGAAGATAAACGGGTAGAAAAGAAGGGAAAAAAGGACTGACGGTCCTTTTAATTTTTATATCGTCCCCTTTGGAGATAGTTTCTGGCGAGGAATAAACGCCTGCCTGGTGCGTGATATCAATTTCACCTGGAGTTCACAAAACGTTTAGGCCGCTTTTAAGCCATGTAAACGTGCGAAAAATAGAGACAAGACGGCAATGAAAGGAAGATAAACGTGTCTGAGAAAAGAAGGAAAAAAGGACTGACTTTCCTTTTAATTTTTATATCGTCCCCTTTGGAGAAAAAACGCCCGCTTAGTGCGTGATATCCATCCTTTAGCCTCGTTTTCATAAATCCAGACATATTTAAATATAAGGCTATATGACACTCTTATTCTTCGGCCTTTTCAACTTGAGTAAAAATAGCAAACAAACTGCGGTTATAAACATAACGAGACGACGCATGTTGTTAAATCTTTCATTTATGAACTTGACGTTTCGTATGTTCCAACATACATCTTCAGAAGTAACGGTTACCTAAATTACTATTAAATTTCAACACGAAGACTAACACCAAATAAGGGAAGTAATGACAATGAAAGAGTGAATGAAAGTAAACTTACCTAGTTAAGTCTGCTGGAAAAACTGAATATAAGTGGATCACTTTGGCATTTTAGCCACTGGACAGTCTGATATACATTGTAAAATTAAGGAAGCCTTACTGATTCGCGATTTAAAACCAGCGCTTAATGAAAATATTGGCAGTGAGAAACTTCTTTTCTACTAGCTATTTATATTTTTCCAGCAGACTTAACTAAGTCTGTTTATTTTCATTTACTTTTTTCATTGTCGATGTTTCCTGCTTATTTTCGCTAACTGATATTTTATTTTAGACGCAGCTTTTGTCTTAGCCTCTTCCAGGCGTTCAGTTAGTCAGGGCGCAGCGTGGGGGTGGAAGCGAGAGAACGCCTGTGGTCGTTCTGGTATACCAGGATCTGGTATACCCTCTGATTGCTGAATTTTGACAGATTTTGTAAACACTTGAGCATCACAGATGAGATTTGCGATATGGCAGCGGTCAGAGACCTTTCAACGAGTGACGCGGTGTTCAAAGCTGTTATAATTAACAAGCTAAAAGATTTCCCTGAGTGAAGTGCCTTCGGGAAGAATAGAAGTATTGCATAACAGTAGGGTCAATGGAAGATGGCTTTGCAATCCTTCCCACGGGTTTTTAAAAGAGCTTAATCTTTCAACTTTGTCCACGAGTAATCTCTCTGATGAATGGAAGAGCCGGGGGGGGTGGTTCGCGCTGAGCCCCAACTAACTGAACACCTGGAAGAGGCTACTTTTGTCTGTGTGTTGTTGTATATGTTATCTTAATAAGTCTTAAGTACGTGACATCATTAAAAACGCTAAGGATGGCTGCCCAATCTCATTAGCCTCTGGTGGTTAACTCGGGCAGCCACGCACTTCATTCTAATTTTATTACTCTTTGTACTGTAAATTTAATTTAATTCAGGGTGCAAATGAAGTTGTTGTTGTTTTCTCGCATAAATGTCGAGTTCAATTTGGCTTAAAGACGCCGAGTTTATACCAGCTTTACGCTGAGCTTAAAATTTGCTTAGAGAAGTCTCATGCAGCGCAAGAGCTCATCTCTACGTAACTGAAATGTGGCGTAAACTTGTGTAAATATAAACTTTACACCAGCTTTACGCTGATATGATGCGAACTTAAAAATCTCTTTAATGCGCAAAGAATGGAGGGGCTTATACTCGGAGGGAAGTTTACGTTTCCAAATGGATTGTGCTAGCCTTATAGTTGGAAGTAAATTTATCGTTTTTTGCTTTGTTTTACATTGTATTTAAGGGCAATGTTCCAAGTATATGTACTAGTTCCTGGGGAGCTTTTATTTCGAGGGGCGATTTAACGGAGGGTTGCCTACATTACCACGTGAAGGGCTTCAACATGGAGGGGCTTATTTTCGGAATTTTACGGTATCAGCAGAACGATAGTTAATAGAATGGACTAGTTTAGAAGCCCGGCAAACATCAAAGGACCAAACAAAGATGCCAAGATTTATGTTGGAAGGTCCACGACCCTGCACAATCTTTTGTTTTGCGTTCATACACTATGCATGAATCACGTTTCTGTTGGTTAGTTCCTCAGTGCGGAGCAAATAACTATTGCGGTTCTGTGCAGGCTCAAGGCCTAAAATGATAACAAAGACATTAAACAAGGAACTTTGTCGAGTTTCGAGTTTCCCCTCTATTAACTATGCATATAAGGACATCATGATGGTTTTTGCCAAATAAACCAGAATTTACTTACAGCAGATTGATTGCTCAGACTTGATCGTTTCCTACCGAACATTCTGTCTTCTCTTTTATTCTCTCTGGGGCTTTAAATTACACATAAAAGAAATGTAATTATACCTAAAGTCCGGCCTGTAGTCGAGCTTTACCTATAAGCCAACACTAAGCAAACTGTTGGCTTTACGCCACGTACACATTTAAACGTTGCGTAAAGACGACTATAAGCTATATTTTGATGTGCCCTGCTTATTTTCGCTAAATTGTTAGAAAATAAAAATGCAAGCTAGAGTGTATTCCACTAAGTGACCCATTCTTTATTAAACTGTTAAGGTAAAACTTGTTTGTGGTGTCGTGTGTTATTATCCAACTGCACTTCGCAGAGTACAAATAACGCTTAAGACGAGTACAAATATCACGCGACATTTGTACTCCAGAAGACCGGTTAAGGCCGATTTACACGGTACGACTTTGTCGCATACGACAAGTTTACGACAGGCCTACGACATGAATTGTTTCGTGTAAATCAAACTTACAACTCGCTTACGACTGTTGTGTACGTCAAAAAAATTGTCGTAGGATTTTAAAATATGTTTTAAAACGCTGCGACAATCGTAGCCGAACTCTATAGAACATACGTATTTTGTGACAAATTTCTACTGAGTAGGGGACGAAGGAGTAGTTTTCTTCCGTCAACATGGCGGACGAAGTTGTTGTTGACTGGTTCACATGAAGTCGTTTCTCGAAAAGTACGGAACGGATTAAAGCGAAAAACATCTCATTAGAAAGTTTTTTCAAAGCGCAGGACAGCTAAAATATTTTATTACGTTTGTTAGAACTTTTTCGTTCCGTAAACCCCGGTGCAAACTTTTGCATATT
Organism: Platygyra sinensis; assembly: GCA_019787425.1. NCBI lineage: Eukaryota > Metazoa > Cnidaria > Anthozoa > Scleractinia > Merulinidae > Platygyra > Platygyra sinensis. Next base: position 938 of record JAHPZR010018432.1, on the reverse strand, counting down.
TAATTTTGTATGTGAAAATGTCGTACGCGTGTAAATGGTCCCAAGTCATATCGTAGGCGTGTCGTAAGCTTGTCGCATGCGTCAAAGTCGTACCGTGTAAATCGGCCCTTAGACAGGTTCCTGCCGTTGACCAATCAGTTAGCTGGATTTCCCGCTCCAATTCCGTTCCGCTTCGCATTTCTATCACGCATTTCCTGTAAATAAATATCCACGAAATTCGCTTGCACGAACATACCAATTTGACTTGTTGGATAATAAATCTCTTATTAGACGTCTTGTTGTGCAGTATCGCTGAGAATTTTTACTCGTTGTTTGTATTTTGACTCGCCCTACGGGCTCGCCAAAATACGGCACAACTCGTAAAAATACTCAGCGAGACTACACAACAAAACGTCTAATAAGATATATATATTTTTGAGCATTTAAAAAAGGGTTACTTGATTTTCTATTTCATTACTGCTTAATTTAAATGCTATATTATTAGGCTTGAGTTTATTAATATTTATCGAGCACCATCATCTCGTGACCTTTCCAGCTGTATTTACTCAGTTGCTATGGTTGGTTTCTCTTGACGTCAGTTAAGATAATGAAGTAAATCCGATATTTGGATTTTGGAAGCGCTCTTCCTGGAAATAACCATTTGGCGTTCTATAACTTGTCGGGATTTTGTTGTGTAATTTTTAAGCCAAACGTTATTCGTTTAGTAGTCCTTTTTGGGGAATGAAATACAGTTGTCTAATTAGGATTCGTATCTCGGTAATACCTTGCACAAAAGAGCCAGGAAATGTGTGAATACCACAATCAATAGTGAGGTGTCTATTTGCATTTGTTTAGACTCAAGAGCGCGCAAACAGATAATGATATGGACTCAAGATTGAGAAAAGGCCAGCCCACGAACTTGGAGTTGCGCCATTGTTCTATTAGTAAAACTTATGTTG
>JAHPZR010018430.1:0-19176 GCA_019787425.1 Platygyra sinensis | reverse complement strand
GGAAAGGCCAATATTGCCCACTGATCGACGACTGTCCCGAGTTTTCTCTCGCAAACCGTCCATTTAAGTTATTGCTAAATCAGTAAATGAACAAAATCATTACATGAGTGAATGATTTCTTTAAGTCCGAGAGGTTTGAGGTCTGGTCAACTTACATGAGTCCTTGATCGAAATAGTCGTCACCGTCGTCCAAAACGCGAAAGTAAGGCCTACGTTGATTAACGTTTTAGTTTTCCATGCTCTTTTCTTTGTTCGTAAACCTTGGCCCTGAAGTATAAAGCAATCGATTGAGATGTGCGTGTCTTCGATTTCCCGCCAGATGCAAACAGCATATTACATTACAGTTCGATTGATGTTTCAGTTTCCTGATCTTGTTTTGATAAAGCGTAAGTAAACTAGTAAGCCTGGTTGAACGTGACTTGAAAGTCTACTTCGGCGGCTTTGAAGAACAGGCGTTTCCAAGGCTACAAACTAGCCTACTTACGCTGAAATTAGACTCGTTCACATCTGAAGTACGCCTCAAGTATGCTTTAGGTATACTTACTAAGCTTAGTATGAACCCACCTAATTATTCACCTCAGTGTCGGTGAAAGTGGTGGATATTTACCTCCACTTCGGTGAATAATTGTTAATTATACCTGCCAACTCAAATACGTTTTCCAAATGGAGGAGAACGCGTCACGTGCCGTGGGCTAAAATTCACTAACTCCCTGGGGCGAATAAAACTCACTAACTCACTAACTCACTAACTTAAACTTTGGACTCGCAGGTGATCACGTTGTGCACCTTGAAACCGCGGGAAATTTGTGTACCAGTCGGCCTGATGTTAAAAAGCCATTGAAGTAGAACAACGTTTCTCATTAGAGAGAGACGGCATTCATGATCCAAGAAAAGGGATTTCTAGTCGTAAAAACATATCATGGGGATTAACAAAAGGGAAAATATGAACGTTTTGTGTCTCCAAGCGTTTGGTTTGGCGCCAAAAATGGGTCGCCCACGTTCGTCAACTAACTCTTCGATCGCTGTCGCCAGGTAGGAAAGTATTTGTGTAATTTACAACAAAAAGTTCTGTTCCTGATCAAATCAAACTCAGAATGATTGAGTCAAGCATTAGAAGAGGCCAAAGCAACTTTAGTACTGTCTATATTTTTTGTTAGCTGCGAAGAAAAAGACTGTCATCGCGATTTTGCGATAAGACAGGTTGGTTTTGGCAGCCGCTCAATTTTGCGAGCGCAGCCAGTTTAACCAATGACGTCAGGCAAACCATTTTTTCGGGGTGTTTTTCTATTTTGGATTCGGGAGGTATAACAAAACACTTAATGACTGGCCCCTCGGGAAACAGTTATTTTTGTTTCCCCTCGAACTCAATGTTCCCCGAGGCGAAACGGGGAACATTGAGAGTCTCGGGGAAACAAAACTCATTGTTTCCCGAGGGTCCAGTCCTTAAGTGCTTATTATCTATGTCTATAAATATCGATCGATCGATGTTCATTGTATTGATTGATTCTCTAAACCAATTTCTATCCCCCTAGACCTTTGTGGATTGTGCTAGCATACTTTTTGGCATAATTGTGCCAAAAAAACACAATTTCTTTTAAACGAGAACTGCCACGGAACTGTCAAGACAAGTTGATTTACTGCGTGGCTTGATACTTTCAACCATATAGTTCGCTATAGTTTGAGTTATTTGAAATCAAGAGAGCACTATATTACTTTTTTCAGTAAGTATATACTAGTGTGATCGTTACGTCATTGAAGGCGAGCAGCTAATTAATTTGGACAGTTGAGGACCGAAACAAACTGCCATAAAACAGAAATAGATTTACAACAACAGTTTATCTGAAAAGCATCATAATTTGGTGTCGTTGTTGCGCGCCCATATGTACAGAGTCTATCAAGAGCATAAATTGGGAATTATGGCAGATCGTTGGCATGATTTGGCAAAATTTCGAGCACTGATAGTAGCATAATATGACACTTTTAGGAGCACAATCCGCCAAGTTGTAATTGCCCCCATTCCCCAAAAAAGACACGCCTGCAAATACACGCCCACTTGTTTGTTTTTTTCTCTCAATTTTGGTTTTATAATAGTTCGAGAATTAACTACATTCTGTGTTGTAACACATTTTAAGTTATTATCACTAGTATTAAAGCATGAACTCCATCCAATTATCATTTCTTACAGGATTTGAAACTGATTAGAAATCCTCTTTTTTGAATTGTCCTGTTGGAGTGGAATTTGATCAAGGCGTATTTTCCAGATACAAGAAGTGTCTTTCCAGTCATTTGACCACAGTACTTGCCAAACACCCGATTCATCTCATTGGTAATCTGTAAATAATCTCGGCTACAAAGAAATGAAACATAAATTAACAAGTAACCTTCTGTAACAAGGGATCACTTCCACCTGAAACCAATATCCTTCGTTCCCCTTGATGAGCTTTCAAGAACCCATCGACCCTGGAAAGTACTGATTAGACAACCGATTGAATTGCGCAAGCCTGGCCAATAATCATGTGCTTCAGTCAGGACCTGTTATTTTACTTTTTGTGGTCTTCATTACTTTTAAACCCAAGCAAAATCGTTCCTGCAACGGAACTCTCGAGAATCACTAAGAAAAGAAAAGAAGACCAAGAGTCAATGTAGGGTGCATCACGCATGCGCACGTCAGTTTTTGAACTATAAGTTTGAACTTCGTAATGTTGCGAGAGTGTAGCCAGTCTTATTGATTCATTCAGCCATTTTACATGTGAGCAAAGTGCATAACAGTTGCCTTATTTCTTACAATGTTTTAAGTTAAGTTTAAGAGGGGGTAAGTGAAACCGACTGCCATTGTTATTGTTTTCATTTCATTCTCATTAAAGTTTTCCATTCTGTTAAGAAAGTAATGCAGGTCGCTGGACCTGTTCCTGCATTCACAACTAAATAACACGCAAAAAATCTGTACTTACTCGCAAGATATACTATCCTCCAGGTAAAGTTCGTTGATGGTAATATTAATCACCATGCCTTGTGGAATAGGAACCGAGGAAATACAATCTGTATTATTTGGGTAATCGTTAGGATACCCGGGACTTCTGAGTGTATTTTCAATCTCTGGACCACACCCTGCATGTATCAAAGCAAAAATATAAAAAGGACACAGTCGATATCGACGGAATAGTTGCATTACCCGCAAATGTGCGTTTCCATTGGCCTTGAAACGCCCCATTGCGGAAGTGGTTAAAAACCCTTCCAGAGCCTGACAAGCTTCTTCAAGATATCAAAACGCACAGCGTGCTTGATCCCATTTTAACTCATCAAATCTTCTTTTATCTTATCATAAGGACGTCAATTTTTGAATTATGTTTGGTTGGGCATGATTTTGTCCACACCTCATCTCTCTATAACTATGAAGGCAACGACAATGAAATTGAGAGAGGTGTATTTTTATGCATACAGTTTCACTTTCTACAACTTTATTAGTGAAAACCTCAGGTAATAGTCTTTGGTAGCTCGCAATTATATACAAAGCTATTAATAGCGAGCTGCTCAGTAAGTAATACAAAGAAAAGTAAAAAAAATAGGTTCGCAATGCGTACTTGGGGTCTTATGCTTAATTTTATTCCTTTCAGTTGGAATTCTGTTTTCAAATGCCAGTATCTGAGAATTGAATTGCTACAAGTGAGAAGGTAGACAAGCCCTTACAATTTTTAAGTGGGAAATGTATGGCAGAATACTGTTTACTTAATAGTCACATTATCCTCTAATAATAATTTATTTCGGGTTTAGTCCGAATGGGTCATAACACAACAACATCTTTCAATTTAACCCTATTTTGTGCATAATGTCCAATGCTAGTTTCAACTCTCTGAACTTGTCACTGTTTACACATGTACAAGTGAATTTGTACTTGTTGTGTCAACAGGTTTTGATGTTATGATCAACAACTAAGCACTGTGGCATTGTCAGTTGTTTTTTGAGTGGCGTGCTCTATCCAAAAAGAATAGTAGGCAGTAAGGTTTGGGTGAAAAACATGCCATGAAGCAGCTGGGCAAGACACTCACGGCGTATCGTTTGTACATTTGTTGATGATTTTCCCACCCTTAATCATTGTTAGTTAGGAGGTATAACAATCGAAAATTCCTCAGTTTAGCTGGGGAATATTGGGTCATGTGATGTGTTAAGACCAATAGTATGCAAGTGAAAATATTTGATGGATTATAAATAAACAATAGCTTCCATTTGGCGAGAAAACATGCTAAGCTATTTGTCTACGGACATTATCTGTTCCAAAAAGAGACCAGTTTTACGAGAGCATAACTCGAGGAAAACTGTGAGCTTCGAGGAACAGATAATGTCCAAGGACAAATATCTGAGCACATCTTCTCCCCAAATAGAGGCTATTGTATTTATTATCCTTCAAATATTTTTCTCAACACATGCAGTTTTGAAAATTGGCGTATATTCTCGGATATTACCCAGTTTTAGCTGGGTAATATCCAGTCATGTGACATGTTTTGACCAATTGCACGCAAGCAAAACTATTTGATGGATTATAATTGTATTTATACCATGCCATAGAAAAAACAGCCAATCAGAATGCAGTAAATCTGTTGTATAATTGTCAGTATTCCACCGAACCTTCCCATCGATCAGTACAATTTAACTGTATCACGCCCAACCTTCCCATCTGGCTAATGTATTTTTTAAGGCATGGAATAAAATAGTTATTCAACCCTTTCTGGTGGGAAAACCGTAGAATATCCCACTTGTTACTTACATTTTTTTCTTGGTATACACACTCACCTAAAGTGTACCACACAAAAGCGTTGCATAACTAGTAGGCCTTCTTTCTCCCCAGGGGCAACAGAGGTGCCCTGTCTGCCCTTTTGTCCTGAATGGCCTTGTTTTGTCCCTTTTGCCCCGTGTTGTGTCCTTTATGTCTTTCGCAGAAAAGGTTAAAATTCGCTTGAACTGTTTTATTTTTGTTGAGATCTCGAACTGTTAACATGACTAAACGCGTGTGTCTTGATTGACCAATTCCGAATTGTGGAGCAAAATATCTCGTTAGATTGTCTAATCATCTCACAGATGTACATAGATTAGATTATATCAACCGAAGGAAGTAGTTACAAGATGCGAAACTACAACCTAAGGTTAGAAAGATGATCTATCCAGCAAATAGGAGCCAGGGATTAAGACCTTCAACAGGTGAAACACCTCTATCCGTGCATGAAGAGGAAAAGGCTACAATAGTCCATCACTTATCAACACCAAGAGGAGTAAAGAAATCCCTGAGATCTTTACCAATAGGACTAAAGAAATCACTGAAATCTCTACCAAAAGGCGTTAGAAAAGCAGCCAATAACATCGAGCATTATAAAACAACAGCAGATTCAGTTTCTGAGTGGCTCACTTTGTATGGAGACGATGGAGGGTCGAACACAAAGAAGAGAGATTGGTAACCCCGGATGCAATACCAGGTGCTTGTCACACAAAAACCACGTCCCATAAGCTTCAGATTTTCACTGCTTGTTTAAAGGCGGCACTCCACTTACCAATCAGTTTGCTGTCAAAGCTCGGGCTGTTCAAACCAAGAAGAAAAAAATTGTCTTGGAGTGATGGTTATAATTACTGCCTTCTTCAACGAGGTGATGGAAATTACGAAGACTGCAAAGACTCTCAATCTAGCCAAGAAACAGATTCTTCCCAAGAGGTGACAGAGCGCTTAAACCCTTGGTCGCGCATATTAGATGAAGCTCAGGAACGTCACGAGGTTCAGTTCAATTCTTTGGTCGACGAGTACAAAAGTAACGGAGGTTCGGAAAATGTAGTTTACCTTAAAGTACAGAACGCTCTCCTTCCTCTTAACAGAAAAGAACTGTGAAAAATACTGTTAGAGTATCTGCAGTGGATGCGAGCGATGAAGAAAGATCACACCTTCCAAAAAGTGATGGAAACCCAAAACGATCTTAAAGATAGATGGATTTGATTGGTTATAATCGACAGAACTAGCCATTGACAGGCGGAAATTCTTGCTTAATCGATTTTTTGTAGAGTAATCCATTCCACAAGATGAAGGCTAGACCTACTGTGTTTTGCTCTCAATAAAAATGTATTTCAAACCGATATCTAGTGTGCTGTTCGATTGGAGTTTATTTCTTTGTTAAAGGGGACTTCAGTCTTATTGTTCATTGAATGCTACTTTCCTGATATACTTTATGTTAAGCACTTCGTAGTTTTGGAGCTTTCGTTATCAATAAATGTATTTTTTTATTCTTTTTAAATCTCTGTGTATTTGAATCATTTCGCTAATAAAAGTAATAATCAAGATACGCGTTGTTCGAAAACATTCATTAGTCGTGTGTTGACAGACGTAATGAAAGAAACAAGTTGTTCAAAAATACTTAATGTCGCGTGTTGAAATTAAGCCCTCCGAATTTCTATTGTTATAATTTCAATGGTAGAGCTGTCCCATGGGTTTCTCCATTACAGTTTGTATGTAAATCTAAGGTTGAAAGTAGCGACACTGCTTGTTTGCAAAATGAGTGCCTAACATAGCGGAAAACGCGACCAGTTAGCTGAACCGAGTATATATTCTCTCTCGAGATCTCTCTTGTCAGCTAAGCTGAGAATAAACGCATGATAAATTCTACCTAAACCAATCGGGGTTAAAATAGCCCGGTTTCGAAAATTGGAGAACGTTTTCAACGAAAGCTAGAGAACCTCAGAAATTATTACGCTTTCAAAAATTTTCTCTCATCAACGTTTCCCGATCACGGACAGTTAAACAAGCGCTCAAAGTAGTTTAAAAATCATCGACGTTAGTGAAAAAAAACATCTTCATGATTAACGTTTCGAAAATCAAACGAAGTTTTCAAATTTCCAGTGAGTTCAAGTTGAATGAAGGAATCACGCTTTCGTTCAAATTGGCGCTTTTATTTTGAACAGATAATAGATTTTTCATGAGCCAATCAGGGTTCACTATTAGGGGGCAAGTGTAGACAAGCGTATTGTATGTCCCTAAATTCGAATACCTAGTACTCAAAAAGATTCAAAATTATATGTTACTCTACTCTACCAAAATTTCCAGATGCATGACATAAGAATAAATGTTTCAGGTTGAAGGAATTATTTTAGATCCTGACTATTTCTTGAGGAAGCATGCCATTAATAACTGTCATTTTCTTTCTAAAACCCTTTCCTGTGTTGAAGTATCAAGGAATAATTATCAAGAAAGAAAAAAAAGCAGTAAATATCACTTCAACATACACCACAATTAGGTAAGTACTTTATTTTGTTTTAGGGCTAAGGAACGGGCAGAGGAAAGGGCAGCAAATTAAAGATATACCTGTCTAATCTTTCTGCATTCATTTTCATACCCTTTTAAAATATGTAACAATTATCTTAATTGTGTATTGCGGGTGAAGCAATTTGTACTATTGTAAAGTACATATGGCAATATCCAAGATGAACACTGCAGTAACAACTATAGTATAATATGAAAGTGACAGTGAGCAGCGCCATTACTGATATTGTATGTGTTTATATCAGCTGCCAGGAATAATATTACCCTACTTAAAGAAACTGGCTTTAACACAAGTCTTAAGACTTCATGGAAGTAATCGGAGAATTACAGATAGATGCAATTTACTCCTGCTTACAAAGAGAATAAGATGCTTTCAAACCTTGTGTTAGCTACCACTTGAGCTGTTGAATCAGATTCTAAGCAAAAGACATTGGTTACAAGCATATAAAATGTCTCTCCAAACTGCACATATCATTTATAATTATTACATAATTGAAAACACTTTGGAACATCATCCGTGTAGGTTGCTTAAAGACAAGAATGTCAACTAGTGAAATCCACCTGAACTCACTATATTGCATCAAAACTTAGCTCAGAAATGAACCTCCACGTATAGCTTTAAGTGAAATACAAAATTACGTCTTAACTTAAAATTAGCAGCTCCATATAATGTTCATATATTCATGAACATATACATGTCGGAGTAATACCAGTCCTTTATATTAGGACTGTAATTAAATAAAACGACAGAACCTCATCATAAGGAACACAAAAATATGTCTCTATTAATTAAATACAAATCTTGCAATGTTTATTTCAAGTATAAGTTATCCTAACTGTTCTAGCTTTTACCTGTTAAATTTTCTTTCAACTCTTTAAGAGCCACCCTCTATAATTTTCAACTATGGGCTTCTGGACGAGAAAAAAATCAGACTCCTCAAACTTTCTCAGTTCAATTCGATTCCTATTTTAGCGCTGGGACCATCATCTTGCTTTTGTCCCTCTCAGAGGGCTTTCAGCGGCCATTTTAGGGCATATTTTTAACAATTTGCCATACAAAGAAAACAACATAAATCCGGGTAAAAACCCCTTTTTCAGACAAGAAAATGTTACTTGTTACGTTGGGAGGCTGTTTTGGCAATTTAATCTTTATCTGATTTTTTTTTACAAAATTTTAAATTTCTTCCCTTTCGGACTACTCATGATGCGCCGTAAAAAGGCGAAATTTAAAGTAAAATATCCTTAAAAGCACATCACTTGAGATCCCGAAACTACTTTCCACTTAAAGAGCAATGTCTCACCTGTAAATTGGGGCAGTTTAAACTGTAAATTTTTAGAAGAAGAAGTTTAAGAGGCCCTGACTGAGAAAGCGTGTCAGACCTTGGAAACGGGGGTCGGCCAAATTCAATGAAACTTGGTGAGGACATTGACCTAGATGAGCTATTACTAGATCCAGTTTTATTTGTCCTCGTTCTATCTTCCTTTCACTTTTTCAGGGGGGAGTCCTATTTTGGGGTCTTAGAGTACAAAAAAACACCCATATGAGAGGTAACTTTCGAGTACCATTACAATAAATATAGAAAGCTCACAGCATATATAATGGTATAGGATGTTTGTACTAAGAACCTTCTTTTAAATGGTTTATGGCTTTAGGGAATATAATTATTGGGAGGAGATATACACGACACTAAATTTACTCAAATTTCGACCCCCCTGAAAACACGAAAAACAGCCCAACTTCAAAAAGTCATAATTTTTACCTGTAATCCTATTAAGAATCAAGACACACATCATGAGTTACCTAAGGGCATCTATAATCTAAAACAGTATAGAAAAATTTGGGTCATTAAGATTTGCTGCTTTCCTGGCATCATTATTATGCAACACTTTTGCAAAATGACCTCATTTGCATAAACCTAATTTTGACTTAAAAATCACTGTAAAATCAGTTTTTTTTCCCAGCCTAGATAATTTTTAAGGGAAAGAGAATGTTTCATAAATTTGAAAGAGTGATTTCGTGTAAACAAAATAAAAGGAAAATAAAATTACTGTGCTATGAGTCATGAAAACGCTTTTGGCCAAGCCTGATGTGGGACTTGTAATTAAACTTATACACTACTAGCTACACAGTTATTACAAAATCAATTAATCATAATATATAGTGATATCGTAACAGTTAAGTAAAGTTTTCTGAAGCAAAATAATGTAAAATATCTTGCAATCATTCCTCATTTTGTCCGTGTTTGTACTGAAGACTGGTTACAATTTGGCACCAGTCTCCATGCGTCGAACAACAAACAGAACTTGCAACAAGATAGTTGAATTGGAAGATGACTTACTGCTCATTTGGCAATAACTCAGACCCTTGTAGTGCTGTAAAATAGGCGCTACATGACGATGCCATTGTGTCGCTAATGTCCTGCACGTTGGATATGGGGCCATGGCTCCAAAATTAGTATAAAGGTTTCGGAGCATCGGGCATTAGAGGTTGACCAAAGGCTGGGACAAGCGAGTAAAACATTCTCAAGGCCGGTACACATGAGGGAGCTTGCTCCCGCAGCACGCTCCTGCAACACGCTTCCGGAGCAAAGCTCCCTCGTCTGCACCAACGATTTCTAGCGAAAAAATATGTTGCACAACAAAACTTTTGCACGCGAGTTTTGCTCCCTCATATTAAACTGGTTTGATATAGGGGGAGCAAGCTCCAGGGGCAAATCTGTTGCACGAGTCTGTTTCAGGAGCAAGCTCCCTGGTGTGTACTGAAATTTGCTTGCTTTGAAATGACGTGTCCAGTTGGCCAATCACTGTTGGCTTATTTTTTTCATCCACAACTCATTGCGAACTGACTTTCAAAATGGCAGCCAAAGGAGTAGAGGAAGATTCTGCGCAGATAATTGAGAATAAAAAAAAGCGAAGAAAGTTCATATGGCATTCTCTTGAATTCTAGAAATCCACCAGAGTCCTCCAACGGTAGTTCCTTGAATAGTGTATAAAAGACTCCCTTTTCTGGTCTCCGTAAAAGCCATTTGCATGCCCACACTTTTCTTGAAACAATTTTAGAAGAAACCTCTTCATCCTGAAGCATCATCATCATTAAAAGAGCCAGTTTTTTTCTTTTTCAATCCAGAGCTGTTCGCTGCCATGTTGGATTTATAACAACTAGTTCCCATGCCCCAATTGGGTTGTTTCATCATTCAGCTCCCTCGTCGTGACCTTCGTGTGTACTGGTTGGGGTACTTACCTGGGAGCGTGTTCCGGGAGCGTGTTTCAGGAGCAAGCTCCCTCGTGTGTGTACCGGCCTTTACAGTGCGACGGGGCAATCAGCTGCAAACTAGTCAGATTCTATTATACCATGTACGTCTTCTTATACATGGTAAAATGATGCATACTTGACAAGTATGATAACGATGTTTATCCGGTTTTGTCACCAGTTTATTCATTCAATTCCCCTTAAGTTTGCTTCAAAATTAGCGAATTACTTTTACAGTTAATGAAACTGATGAAAACGATCCGTTTGGCAGAAATGCTCAAGCTGCCAATTCACCTCCTAAAACTATCTATGATGGATTTTACAGCCTAGAATGCTGTGAAGTTTACAAAAATACAACTCTTGTGTTGATGCGTCCGCTCTTTGTACAAGACGTGAGCTCTGTTTATTTTGATTTCCAAAAATGGCCAGAAACAACCCAATTGGGGCATGGGAACTAGTTGTTATAAATCCAACATGGCAGTGAACAGCTCTGGATTGAAAAAGAAAAAACTGGCTCTTTTAATGATGATGATGCTTCAGGATGAAGAGGCTTCTTCTAAAATTGTTTCAAGAAAAGTGTGGGCATGCAAATGGCTTTTACGGAGACCAGAAAAGGGTGTCTTTTATACACTATTCAAGGAACTACCGTTGGAGGACTCTGGTGGATTTCTAGAATTCAAGAGAATGCCATATGAACTTTCTTCGCTATTTTTATTCTCAATTATCTGCGCAGAATCTTCCTGTACTCCTTTGGCAGCAAAAATGAAAGTCAGTTCGCATTGAGTTGTGGATGAAAAAAATAAGCCGACAGTGATTGGCCAAATGGACACATCATTTCAAAGCAAGCAAATTTCACTACACACCAGGGAGCTTGCTCCTGAAACAGACTCGTGCAACAGATTTGCCCCTGGAGCTTGCTCCCCCTATATCAAACCAGTTTGATATGAGGGAGCAAAACTCGCGTGCAAACGTTTTGCTGTACAACATATTTTTTCGCTAGAAATCGTTGGTGCAGACGAGGGAGCTTTGCTCCAGAAGTGTGTTGCAGGAGCGTGCTGCGGGAGCAAGCTCCCTCGTGTGTACCGGCCTTAAGAATGTTTTACTCACTTGTCCCAGCCTTTGGTCAACCTCTAATGCCCGATGCTCCGAAACCTTTATACTAATTTTGGAGCAATGGCCCCATATCCAACGTGCAGGACATTAGCGACACAATGGCATCGTCATGTAGCGCCTATTTTACAACACTACAAGGGTCTGAGTTATTGCCAAATGAGCAGCAAGTCATCTTCCAATTCAACTATCTTGTTGCAAGTTCTGTTTGTTGTTCAACGCATGGAGACTGGTGCCAAATTGTAACCAGTCTTCAGCACAAACACGGACAAAATGAGGAATGATCGCAATATATTTTACATTATTTTGCTTCAGAAAACTTTACTTAACTGTTACGATATCACTACATATTATAATTAATTGAGTTTGTAATAACTGTGTAGCCAGTAATGTATAAGTTTAATTTCAAGTCCCACATCAGGCTTGGCCAAAAGCGTTTTCATGACTCATAGCACAGTAATTTTATTTTCTTTTTATTTTGTTTACACGAAATCACTCTTTCAAATTTATGAAACATTCTCTTTCCCTTAAAAATTATCTAGGCTGGGAAAAAACTGACTTTACAGTGATTTTTAAGTGAAAATAAGGTTTATGCAAATGAGGTTATTTTGCAAAAGTGTTGCATAATAATGATGCCAGGAAAGCAGCAAATCTTAATGACCCAAATTTTTCTATACTGTTTTGGATTATAGATGCCTTTAGGTAACTCATGACGTGTGTCTTGATTCTTAATAGTATTACAGGTAAAAATTATGATTTTTTGAAGTTGGGCTATTTTTTGTGTTTTCAGGGGGGTCAAAATTTGAGTAAATTTAGTGTCATGTATATCTCCTCCCAATAACTATATTCCCTAAAGCCATAAACCATTTAAAAGTAGGTTCTTAGTACAAACATCCTATACCATTATATATGCTGTGAGCTTTCTACATTTATTGTAATGGTACTCGAAAGTTACCTCTCATATGGGTGTTTTTTTGTACTCTGAGACCCCAAAATAGGACCCCCCCCCCCCCTGAAAAAGTGAAAGGAAGATGGAACGAAGACAAATAAAACTGGATCTAGTAATAGCTCATCAAGGTCAATGTCCTCACCAAGTTTCGTTGAATTTGGCCGACCCCCGTTTCCAAGGTCTGACACGCTTTCTCAGTCAGGGCCTCTTAAGCTTATCAAGGGGACTCATAATAACGGGACAATTAGGCTTACAACAAACAGACAGACACAAACAACGCACAAAGATACAAGAAAGAAGCTATGTATTAATTTAACAAACAGGCAGTAACCAGCGAGAAGCATTTTTTTACTAATAATTAGAAAATACATCGGGCTATTATTGCAAAATCAGGAATACTGGGCCAAGAAGTAATAAGTTTTTGAAGTTGATTTTTGTTTATGCTTATACGATGTTGACTTATATTAACTTTTTTTTTCATTAAATCAACAGTTCAATATAATATCATCATAGCAATATATGTCCCAGATATTATTACATGTGAAAGCCTTCCCGTCTCACCTTTTAACAGTTAAGAGCAATTCTCCAAGAAAGTGAAGCAAAGTTGGAAATGAAAAATTTAACCCCCCTTCAATTTTTGTGTGGAGGTAGGTTACGTAGGGGGATAAACAAAAACAGCCATATTTGGATCGGCAGATGCATGGTTGCCATGGTAACCATACTTGATCGCGTCGGCCAGAAGTCTATGTTTAGACCAAAAATTCACTCTCAAGAAGTAAAAATAAACGAGTCTGGTTCTCGAGTGCGCGTGAGCCAATTCAAATAAAATTCATACAGATGGTAGAGTCACTCTCCCAGTTTATAAAATTGGCCGTTAAAATATTTTGTGTTTTATAGACAAGAAGAAAATGGTCGTTTTACTATGTCCCCTGTCAGCCATTTTGACAAGCAGGAAAAACAAGCACAACCATATTCGTAATTTCTCTGAAAGTACTCTTTCCACATGAACCAAATTAGCAGTAGAGCTTAAATAGATATTGAAGTTTTTTAAAAATCATAAAATCTATTTGGGGAAAATTATATTCTGGCAATGGTTGCTGGAGACATCTGGGGAAAATTGTAAAAAATTCCAAAATTGGCAATTTTGAGGGCTCTAGTATTTGGTTTTCAAACAGGCCTTGGAGAGTAAAAATTAGCTTCAAAAGTATCTTTTATCATCTTGTTTGTTACCTTCATTTAGTTAATAAAGTTTTGGCCAACGAATTTGACGAAATATGAATTGATAGAAAAGCTACCTTGAAGGTTTTTGGGAATTTCTTCAGGATACTTTCATCGCGTGGTTGCTCCAGTGTCTCTCCTTCACTAGCTCCATTTTCTTGACCAAATCTAGCGCAGACTCTAATCTAACGGTTACTCCAATCGAATATCCAGTTTGCCGTGTTTCAGACCAGAGCTGACGATTCAAGTAGCCCGCCTACACTTGACAAAGAATAGTTGACAAGGTCAAAACATGGTCGTAATACTTGCGATTTCTGCCGTCGAGCATCTAAATTCATCAATATTATCCCACCAGGAAGTGAAATAGACGTGTCGAGATCAATATACAAGGCAAATGTATGCTTTTGAACGATCCAAAGTAACGTCAATGACTAAAATCGGGTCAGATAACCGCGATGGCCGATAAGCCAAGAATGGTGAATAAACTGAACGAGGAGGCCGGAAGTCCGAGAAGCACGACTGCTGACCGGATGTAACACAATGTAATGGGATGAAACACCGGATGCAAGTGTAATGATATCCTCTTGTAATGGGTTTGTTTTTACAATGGCAATGATGAAAAAAGCCAAACCAAAAAAGACGAAAATCAAGAAGCATTAAAGAAAAATTAAACGTTGAGCACTCCCAAACCCCGGGAAACTGGGAACAAGGTTGAAATGTTTAGGTGCAAAACGTTGAACTTTATTTTTCGTTGAATGGGTACAAGTCCAATCTGCACTGACAGAGTTTGAACGTTCAAGAGTTCTTAGAAAAACTAACTTCCCATGTTTTCATTCAAGCCTATACACGTCATTTGTTGTTAACGGAAACCTGAACATATTTTAACACCTGTCAGTACTCCTGAATTTACTGTGGCTAAACCAAGAGATGATAAATTGTATCCTGCCTTGTACAAACTTGATTTAGTGTAGTAAAGCCAATGGATTACGTTACCCCTCATAACTAACTACGGTCACTGCGAGGTTCACTTTAAAACCGTGACAAATGAGCACCTTCTCGGAAGGGCAAAATCGTTCAAACGAAATAGAAAAGACCACAAGTAATAACCCAAGTATTATGGGAGGCTTTTATGCAAGCTTCATGGCCTCGCCTCTATTAAACTGAAGAAAGCGTTCACATGCATATATGGGACCTTCTTCTGGTTTCTCGATACGCCCTGGATTCCGTACTTGAGACATACGCTTTTTAGGTTCCACAGCGTTAGTTTGGCCCCAAGATCATCTCTACTCATACGAGGTGCTCATTTGTTTAGTTTGAAGGTAAACCTCGCAATAGCTGTAATTGGTTATGAGGGGTAGCCGTAATCCACTCAGTGGCTTTACTACACTGAATCAACAATCAGCGTCAAAATTGTTGACACATTCACCTTTGTAATCCCCTATTTCGTCACAGTGATCCCTTTTTGCCCTCCTAGCTTGTCCGTTGACACCCTCCCCCCAAGCAACATTGAATGAGGGAATAGGGTCTTTTCCACGATTTTTTCGCGATAGAAAGAGTGGTGCACTAAAAGTACTATGGAAAGACAATGTAACAACTAGTTATGTCGCCGATTGAAGCTTATATAAGGGAGGATACAATTTATCATCTCTTGGTTTAGCTACGGTAAATTCAAGAGTACTGACAGGTGTTAAGAGCCGCCCTCTGTAATTTTCAACTATGGTCATTTGGACGAGAAAAAATCAAATTCCTCAAACTTTCTCAGATGAATGGTCCAGATAAGTGATTCACAAAAATACAATTTTCAGTTCAATTCGATTCGTATTTTAGCGCTGGGGCCACCATCTTGGTTTTGGCCCTCTGAGATGGCTTTCAGCAGCCATTTTAGGGCACATTTTTAACAATTTGCCATACAAAGAAAACGATATAAATCCGGGTAAAATCACCATTTTCCAGACAAGCAAATGTTACTTGTTACGTTGGGAGGCTGTTTTGGCAATTTAATCTTTATCTGATTTTTTTTACAGAATTTTTAATTTCTGCCCTTTGGGACTATTCATGAAGCGCCGTAAGAATTGCGAAATTTAATGTTAAATATCTCC
Organism: Platygyra sinensis; assembly: GCA_019787425.1. Lineage (NCBI taxonomy): Eukaryota > Metazoa > Cnidaria > Anthozoa > Scleractinia > Merulinidae > Platygyra > Platygyra sinensis. The sequence continues at coordinate 3,259 of JAHPZR010018430.1, read as the reverse complement.
AAAAGTACATCACTTGAGATCCCAAAACTACTTTCCACTTAAAGAGCAATGTCTCACCTGTAAAAATATGCAATAAAATTTTGGGGCAGTTTAAGCTGTAATTTTTTAGATGAAGAAGTTTAAGCTCTGCTTTTGTCAATAAAGAGCTGTCGTCCTAATTAGCATAATAACGTGAAAATAACGATGCACAAAGAAAATACTGATATATTCCACTTACCTAGCGACATTTTGACAACTGGATGCTTCACGATTCCTCGTGTTATGTTATCAGTAGGTTTCACCCATATTTCGATGATTAGTGTACGAAATCACTCCAAGACATCACAACGGTTAAGAAGATTTCAACTCTCTGAAGCCCGCGTCATAACTATTATTTGTCTTTCGCTTCAAAAGCCGCCGTTTACAAGAAGTTTAACAATTTGCTGAGATCCTATCTGACCCAGAAGTCTATTAGCAGCCTTTGAAATCGTCCTGTTATTCGAGGATTCTCATCAAGAACTCGTTTTACTCAGTTCTGTTTCGATCTGTTGTGCACCCGCATTATTCCAGAGATTGCGTTACATTTGACAAGTGGACATTCCAATGGGTAGGGGTAGGGGTAGGGGTAGCGTAGGCAGGATTGGGACGTCGCTTGGGGCCATTTTACATGTTTTAGTAGATAAACTTTGTCGGAAGGATTTGAATATGTGCTTCTGCTTTAACATTTGAGTCATTTTTTTATTATTTTGGTGGTGGGGGGGAGGGGGAGGGGGATTCATTGAGTTAAAAAGGAAAAAAAAAGAAAAAAAAAAAACGATATACAGTATCATATCAGGCTCTTGATAAGGTGTGCTATTTTATCAATGAGGTCCCGGTTAAAAAGTAAGAGGATACACTAGTAGAGCATGCTGTGTAAAAGGCTAATTATCTTAGAAAAATGAATGGCTACTCCCATTTTTCTTTGTGGATTCCTAAAACGCTGGGTAAGATCTACTTTTTTCACGTCTACGTTATCATGCAGAAATAGGTTTGTACTTAATAACCCCACCGCCGCTAATGTCGTTTCATTCTGTGATGGAACACAGCTGATGTGTACACAAGACTAGTTTTCAACTCTATATAGGGCGCTTTACGCGATCTTGGGATGCTGGAAGCAGCTAAATCAAAATACTCGCATATATCAAGCGAAGCATATATAAAGCTTTCTAAAACCATTATAAATGCGTTTGATGAAGCTTGATTCTCATTTGTTGTTGACTTGTTGTGTGTTCTCTGAGGATCTCCTCCCGTGTCTGTTTCAGAGCTTTGAGCTGGAGAAGAAGGATTAAACGTGGCGAGGAGTCTGAGGAACTCATTTAAAGTGAACCGCCTAATTGTGGCGCCCTTTTTTGCCTGCCTCATCTTTTGTGCTGACGATTTAAACAACCAAATGTCACGAAAACTCAAGTGTAAATTCTGCTGCGAATCTCACGTTTTAAAGAAGGAATTATGCCCTGCACGGGGTAAAAGATGCAATCTGTGTCGAAAGATGAATCACTGGAAGGGCTCAGAAATGTGTGAGAAAAGGGACAAGGTACATTTGGTAAGTCATGACTCTGAACTTTCTGACTCTGATTCTGATGTGGCCTTTGTTAAGACGCTTAATGTCCTTGTCAATGCTGTCTGCTCCAAGAATAAAGAGCCAATTTATTGTAAGATGCATGTTAATTCCAAACCCATCAAACTGCAAGTAGACTGTGGTGCCACTGTATGCATAATTCCCAAGAGCCTTATTGGTGAAACCCAGATTTAGTCTTGCAATGTTTCCCTGGAAATGTGGAACAAAGTGAAAATGAAAGCACTTGGCACCTGTAAACTTCTTGTTATAAACCCGAAGACTCTTTTGAAGTACATGGTAAAATTTGTTGTTGTTGAAGAAGATCTCACTCCTCTCTTGAGTCGAAGGGCAGCTGAGAAAATGGAACTCATTACAGTCAACTATGAGAGGTTCGAAAGTGTGAATGGAGTAATGACCTCATCAGATATTTTTAGGCGCTATCCAGACATCTTCAATGGCGATGTTGGCACTTTACCTGGATCTGTGCGACTAACACTAAAACCTGATGCAGTGCCAATTCTTCGTCCTCCAAAACGACTACCGATTAAATTGAAGGACTCTGTAAAGCAGGAACTTGACAGACTTGTTAAAGCAGGAGTTCTCGCCCCAGTAGACGAACCCACTGACTGGGTGAACCAAATGGCAATTGCAACTAAAAAGGATGGTAGCTTACGTATCTGTATCGACCCACGTCATCCGAATCTCTCCTTGAAATGGGAGCACTATCAGTTGCCAGTCCTTGATGATATTCTTCCAGACCTTACCAAGGCCAGCAAAGTTGACCTCAGCCATGGATATTGGCACTGCACTTTGGATGAAAAATCCAGCTTGCTCACCACATTTTCGACCCCATTTGGACGATACCGATGGGCACGACTACCTTTTGGCCTTTCTGCCAGTTCTGAGATATTCCAGAAACGACTTCACCAAGCTTTAGAGGGACTTCTGGGCGTGGCATGCATAGCTGACGACATATTAGTCTATGGGGTTGGTGATACTCTTGATGAAGCTACACTAGATCACGACTAAAACCTTGCGTCACTATTGGAGCGGTGTCACCAACGGGCAATCAAGCTGAATAAGCACAAACTGGCCCTAAGGGTGCAAGAAGTGGACTTTATGGGACACTTGGTTACTGCACAAGGTTTGAAACCTGACCCAAAGAAAGTGGAAGCAATTCTTAAGCTACCAACGCCAAAGTCCAAGGAGGACATTGAGAGACTAAATGGCACGGTCAATTACCTTGCCAAGTTTCTTCCAAGACTTTCCCACGTCATGGAGCCTCTTCGAAGACTGACACAGACAGGTGTCGAGTGGCATTGGGATGATGACGAGGAGTAGGCCTTCAGTGAAGTAAAACACCTTGTCACCCAAGCTCCAATCCTTGGTTACTATAGCCCAGACAAAGAACTCGTCATACATGTGACGCCAGTGGCCGTGGCCTTGGAGCCATTCTCCTACAGGAAGGTAGACCTCTTGCTTACGCTAGCAGTGGGCTAACGGATCCAGAAACTCGCTACGCAACCATTGAGAAAGAAATGCTGGCCATTGTGTTTGCGTTGGAAAAATGGCACCAATTTGCTTATGGCCGCCGCGTTCTTGTGAACACTGATCACAAACCGCTAGAAGCAATCTCAAAGAAACCACTTGATAGGGCTCCAAAGCGCCTTCAAGGCATGCTCC
>JAHPZR010018428.1:27500-36790 GCA_019787425.1 Platygyra sinensis | reverse complement strand
GCAATCTGATTGGCTAAGGTCTCAATGACATAAATAGGTTATGGAGTGAATATCAAGGTTATACGGTGCAATAAAAATTGCAACGGCTGCCATTCGTGTGCTTGGTAAGATCAAAAGAAACATTTAAGGCTATACAAATATGGCTGCAAGAATAGGCGAATGAAAGGTAAGTGCTGGAAGAACTTTTTCACATGCAGCAAATGGCGTAATGGGTGAGGCCAGATTACGTTGAGAATATTATAATAAAATCGCATACTAATCGCTCGTGCATTTCGTGATTTGTGGTTTATAAAGTTCTTAAATTGCTCTCAGTCTGTGTAATTTTAAGAACTTTTAAACCTTCACTCGCAAAATGTACTAGCGTTGGTATCATTTCCTATATGTGTACAATTAACAGCACCCAGCCCGATGGGTTAGCCCATCAATTACATACAGCACAACTTTTTTTGCAGTAATTAAGCATGTAAGCAGAGTTTGAGTTACAGTCACCAAGGGACGCCCATGCGTCACAGCTATCAGTCTTGTCCCAATTCTCGCATCCTTTAACAAAAGAAAAAAATTAACGGTAAAGATGTTGCCAAACCGCCCATCATGAACTGGCTCATACCTATTTTTTGAATTACATGTCTATTTCATATTTGTTCCTCCGCTGGTTCCCTTATTTTTTCTTGCTGGGTAATTGTCTGCTGATTAGCGACTTTCTCAGACTACTCTCTTCTCTTTTGTGTCTGATGATGCATTTATCACGAATGTCAGGAGTCTATGTAGCAGCGAGGTGATAACCATTTCCTGGTAACAGTGGGTGAATGAGCGTTTAATCAAGAGTTCACGTTAATGATAGAGTGAGGTAGTAAGATAATGCAAATCTACTCAAATAATGCTCGTTAAGCTACACAATTTACCTTAAAAATGAAATTTACCTCAACCTTAGGAATAATTTTCGGAAATAACGTTAATTTCAACATTAATAATAATAATAATAATATTAATAATAATAATAATAATAATAATAATAATAATAATAATAATAATAAAAATAATAATAATAATAATAATAATAATAATAATAATAAGTATAGGTAATCAAATGATTTCGAGTGCAATTTGGAATAAATAAGCACGAGTAAATTTTTCAAAGATTACAAAAAATTGCACGAGCCCGTAGGGCGAGTGCAATTTGTAGTCTTTGAAAAATTTACGAGTGCTTATTTATTACAAATTGCACGAGAAAAATCATTTGATTACTTGTTAATAATATACAAGTAACAATTTTCTGTCACGCTTCAGTATTTTGCGTGACAAGTGGAGGCAACAAGCTACATCAACTTTACTGGATGAAAATTTGACAGGTGAATTCAAGCGTAAAAATTCATTCACTCTCTCCAAGTCATGTATGGAAACTGAGCAGTTTCTTTTACAGTTAAAAGCAGTCTTTACTCAAAGTTGAATTGAAGAACTTGACCACAAAGAAGAGGAATAACTCCCTGCGGTTTTGATGCGGCTTTCTTGCCAAATGTTTTTTCAGTGGTTGAGAAACTGTGTGCAAGAAACCATTGAACCTGGCCGTGGTACAAGTTACTTTGTCCAAAATACCAAGAAACGAAGCTAAAATCTACCAAGAACGGAATTTCTTAGCTGTGAAAGACATCGTTTTCACCTCTCCTGGTTGCTGCCAGACTTCAGCTTCTTCACTGGACGTTGTACAGGTTAGATTTGCCTGAAGCGTTTACCGGGTTTTGTTAGGGAACGACCTTTCTAATCTCTAAGCTCGCCGTTTCAGTTCTTTCACAAAAGTAGAATGCTTGCACTTTTTGTCTTAAAACGTAAGATGTGGCCGGTTCTTAGGACGTCTTGTTGGGTCCTTCTTCGCGTTTTACTTCGTGGTGCTCAAGAATTTGAAAGTTTACTTCTTCAACTGGTACTTTGTAATGTAGTCGCGATCGACGCCGGCATATTTTCATTCACTCGAGCTGAAGTTTATGTTAAAGTTTTTGACCTCGCAGCTTTTGTGTACATCCATTTCACTTTTACTAGTTTAGAAGTTGTTGTTGAGCTTTGCACTTTGCTTCGTTATGAGGTAATTGTATTGAACTGAAGGTAAAGAGTTTCAATCTTCGTTTAATTTTTGTCCGCCATTTTGTTTGTCCGAGCTCAAAGTAGGAGCTGTCAATCATTTTCAAACTAATTACACTTTTTTGCACTCAATTACACATTTTTGCACTCAATTACACTTTTTTGCACTGATTTGGGATTAATTGACATGTTCTTAACCAATCAGAATGCAGAAATTGTTGCTTGTATATAATAATAATAATAATAATAATAATAATAATAATAATAATAATAATAACATTGGTATGTCATCATTTAAAACAGGATATACTTACGGCAAGAAAAGCAACAACTTTCCAACATAAAAGAAGGATTTTTGCCGCACTCCCCGATTTGCGCCCAGGAAGGACACGAAGACTCCAGGTCCTTGCAACCTAGAAGTTAAAAAAAACATGAGTTTTCCACAAACACTGTTAAAGCGAACGCTCAGTCACTGCAGTAGAATGGACTTGCTTACTTAAAGAAAATCACTCAACAGTTCTGTGAAAGAAAATGTGGTATAAGTAATAAATATTAATCAACATACCGCATACTTTGCAGCTTAACTGACAGTTCGCCAACATGAAGTCAGGGTTCGTGTGACAATAACCACCTGTTGACCATGCAGGACAACTGGTAGACTCGTCTTCGCATCCTAAAATGTACATTAGGGGTAGTCAGAATCAGGAGAATGTTTTCGAAAAGTCAAAACCTAAATGCATGTTAAAATTCATGAAAATTGAAATGAACATTGGGCATTACACCCCGAACTTGATTCCTTTGGTAGGTTAACCCACCTGGGGGTGGTCAAAAAGTAGCCCTCGTTTACATGCAATCTTATCAGCTCAGCTATCCTGGGTGAACATCCTCAAGAGAGCATAATGCATCAGTAAAGTCCAGAAGTTTCAGTCCCAGCTCTTCTAGGCGATAGTTGGGAGTGTGTTCAGGTCTTTCTTCTTGAGGTCTTTATTCTATGTGCTACAGGGCATTACGTGATTGACTTGGCAAGTGAGTAGTATTCTGGGGGTGAGCCATTTGAAATTTTCGTATCAACCGGGATAGCGCTAGCCCTAGCACATTTGGCACGATTGTGGATTTGGTCTCACATGTACATGATGTGATCCAAGAGATCATTCTCACTTTTGTTCTCTTATTTATTCATCTTCTGTTGATCACTTATGGATCACCAACGTGACAGGCAATATAAGAGAATGGTTCAAAAATTGCTGTGAATGTCATGGGTAAAAAGTGGCCTACCTTTTGTTCGTGTTGCGTAGTTTCGATCTCCCGTAAAATACTAATCATTTTTATTGAAGCACTTTCGTAAATTCACCAACAAGCATTAATATTAATTTTCACCAAACCGAATTACTTTATCGTCCGTAGCTTAACCAATCCTTTAAAAATGGAATCGAATTTAGAAGCTTTTTAATAAGAAATAGCACAAACTGCAGTGACAAACATGTAATTAAAACGCATGTTGGAAAACAAAATGATTTAACTTTAACTTGACGTTTCGTATGTTTGGACATACATCTTCAGAAGTGACCGTTTATAATACGAGTAATAACTAAATTTAAATGTAAGATAAATAACTAACTAAGAATAACAATGACAAAAGCCGAGAAAAATTTACATAAAAAAGTTACAAACTAACACAGAGTCTCCTTTATCTTGCAGTGAGGATCAGACCGACCTTTTGCTTATATCTCAAAGTGGTCCCAATTTAAGTTGTGACCAGTTGACGTGACGTGGTCTGCGATAGCAGATGCAGCATAACAGGTACTTGTGATCCCTTCCTTTAAAATGTTCCCCACGATTTTATTAGGCTAAGTACTGTACCAAATTCCGTTTGCTTTCCTTATCACTTCTACCCCCTCCCCAAAAGCTATCAAGCACAGAAATTCTCGGGTGTGCAGGAATCTACCAACTGAGCGAGCGGCTCATCTCTATTAACCACTATAACCTTGCATTACGAGTTTAAAAGGTCATGGAAACAGAATCGCTATGATCTCCATGTTTCTACAACTACGTCACCGTTGCAAACACACATTTGTCTCCATACCCACATCCCCTCCCAAAAGGCACACTTTTTTGGTATATATCTGCTGTTAATATTCATTGTTGTATATCGAGCTCTTCCCACTCGCGGGAAAATGTTTTTGGTTCCAATAAGTCGGGTGCTTGTCACTAGCATTTTGCAGTTTGTGTTCTGCAGCTCTTTTAATCATTAAAATTTCCTGTAATTAAAACGCTGTAAGGTGTGTGTGACTATTGACTTTCCTGGCGTGACACGTTGTTGCTATGACAATTTCAATCAATCGTTAAGCGTCGTGATGACATAAGGGTTAGAATCAGAAAGTTAGGGTTTGGCTCGGGGTTGGGAGTGTTTGGGGGGGACTTGTTGAAACAATATGGTTTTTCATTTTCGAAAAATGTCACTGTCTCGCGTGATTTTTCTTTCTTTAGAGTGCGTGACACTTCATAACGTCATACTCTGTTGTGTTAGAAATGCGCAGCCGTTTAAGCCGTTCCAGTTATATTGGGGCATGCATGCATAATAATTCCTCCAGACAATATGGTTTTTCATTTTCAAAAAAATGTCACTGTCTCGCGGCATTTTTTTTTTCTTTAGAGTGCGTGACACCTCAAAACGTCATACTCTGGTATGTTAGAAATACACATTAAAGTCGTTCAAGTTATATTTGGGCATGCATGCGTAATGTTTCCTCGTTAAAAATCAAGTCGGCCATTTTGTTGGTCATGTGTTCGAAATCCAGCTCTCTGATTAGTCCATTCAAAAAATACTCCATTCTGATTGGTAAGGGGCCAGTTAAGCCACGTATACTATCTCAGGGAACACAAGCCGCCTTGTGTGAGTCAACAATGCGTGGTGTATTCATTTCATTGTGGTCTGTGTGATGCAGGCTATGTCGGCTACACGTGCCAACACCTACACCAACAAATCGGAAGAACACAAACGATCGTCAATCGGAACTCACCTCTGAGAGCAGCACGATATGGAACCAGAAGATATCGCACAGAATTCTCGGATCTTAAGAAAGTGTCAGAACAAATTTGACTGTCTTATTTTTGAAATGTTTTTTATCAAAGAACTGAAACCGACACTAAACAAACAGTGCGATTCAATATTCGCGCCAAACTATTTGTTTAGAGCAATTCTTGCTGCAATTATTTCATTCTTTTCTATTGTATGTTTTTAACACTTTTTTACATATTGTATCATATTTTAGTGCTCGCCACATTTTTATCGATTTTAACTTGTTTTAACATATTTATGCTAATTTAGAAAATTTTACTCACTTGAAAATGACCTCGGAGAGGTCGAAACGTCGTGACTTTTTAGCGTTAGTTTTTATTTCAAAATCGATTTCAAAGAAACTACTTATATATCTATTTAGTCTCATATTTACCGCAGACTCCACAGCTCTTCGCGCAGTTATCTATCATCCAGGAGTTTGTTTCACATTCACCATTAATGGCCCACTTGGGACAGTTGATAAGGTCAGTGTCTTTACAGCTGACGGCTAAACAAAAAAGAGATAGTTATTAAGTTTGATCAGGACAAGAACATGAAACAGCTTGAAGTGAAATGACAGTTAAGATGACCGAAACACTAGCCTGCGAACAGGCTCCCAGCGAGGTCGGAAAAAAATTCGGCGAGCGAGTGGGAGTCGGAGAGTCGTGACTCCGCGAGGGAAGGGAGTTGGACTACACTCGGCTATCTCGCCCCAAACCAAACTGAACCGGGAGCCTGTTCGCATGCTATTGAAAAACGCATCAAACTATTAAACGCGATATTATATACACGAGGCACAATATGCATTAGTATAATTTCCAGAGGTGAATATAAAAATAGGACATTCTGATTGGTTGAAAAGCTCGTCATATGACGCTATATTCACCCCGCTAGAGCTTGGTTACCAAGCTCGCCATCTTTGCCATCTCGACAAGTAAACATAGCGTACAGTTGGTGAATGAAGTTTTCAGTTATTCGAAAGACATCACTCATAGACCAGGATATTTGAAAGGATGGAGAATTTTCACAATGATTGCTGTCGCCCTTGGACCAAAAACCTTTTCAAGAACCAGTTTTCAAGGCTTTTAAGAATCGTAAACGCAGTTGATCGCCAGCAGGTCATATCGATCAGTTGAGCGAAATCACTGTTTACTTTTCTTGAAACTAGGGCTACTCATTTTAGGCGATGATGACAACAGCAAATGAAGACAGCAACGATAAAACAAAGGTACCGGACGGATTTATTTTTCAAAGTGTTTTACTCGTTGTTTAGTGCCGTAGTCGATGAGTAAATTGACTCACCTGTAGTCGATGTACATGTAAGCTTATCATACGTGCATGTACACTGTACTGTTTTTATGTTTTAGTCCGTTATTTTGTAGTTCTTGATATTCACCTCTGAAAATTATACTAAAACAGTTATTCGCCTCAGGCTCAGTGAAAATTGGTGAATAACCACCTCGACTTCGTCTCGGTGAATATTCACCGATGTCCACCTCGCCTTCAGCGAATAATTGTTGAATATTAAGCATCAATGGCTTAGAACTGGCAATATAGTACTGTTAAGCTTTAATCGAGGTTGTTCAAGTTCTAACATCTATTTTTAAAATAGACAGCTGGCTTTGTCATTCTTCCACTCTGAACAAAGACATGCAATATGAATTTTATTGTGCTATACATACGACACGAGTCGCAGCTTCTTGGGCAAAAATCTTTCATCCATTGTTCGTTGATTTGGCATTCTCCCTGCGAGGCCCATGTTGGACAGCCACTGTAATAGTTATCCTGACAATCTAATTAAAACAACATAACAAGTGAAAACAAGAGAAACAGAATCCCGCCGATTTCTGCACTTCTAAAAGTAACGAACGTGGAGGTAACATTTTCTAAGGCCTGTCTGGGATGTTCCCTATCGATCCACTAAATGTCTCATGTTGAGGGAAAAGTAACATCGTACGCCTGGGTACTGATGTTGTTGCATAATAAGTTTTAGGGACAGTGCCTGAGATAAATCCAGGGCCGTAGCCAGAAAAAAATTTTGACTGAGGCAATGTCTATGAATAACTTATGACTGAGGCTATCAGTCCATGGTTGAGTTCTCTTCCTAGGTATTAGGTACTATAAACAACAAAAGCCAAAGAAATGACCGAGGCAAGTGCCTCGGTTGGCCTGTTACTAGCTACGGCGCTGAATGATCGGCGAAATTCGTCAAAATTTTACCGAGGCGAGTGTCTCGGTTGGCCTCATACTAGCTACGGCGCTGAAATCATGCCGTTGGAACGTGAAAAAATCAATAAACAGTAAATGCTTTATGTGTATTAAAAAAGGGACCGTTGACTGCTTAAAAACAAAGCTCCATTTCAAAAGCTGACGCTAAACTACCGACCTTATGCTTCGTAATTAACAGATTAATCAGTTGTGTATAAGCTGAATGGCCACTTTCCTATCGTCCCATGGACCGACGGACTACTTACCTTCCAACAAGTTCATCTGCCCAATTGCACTCCTGCCTACCTGCCAAACCTGCCTGCATTCCTGTCCCAACCTGATTTTCAAGCGCTTTCCGTCTTTTGTCTTCCATTGAATTAGAAGTAAACCTAAGCGCTCACTATACTAACCGCAGTTTCCAGGGTCAATAAAGACGTCATCAATAGCAATATCAGAGTAACCGGTACTACCAATACGAGCTTCAAATGTCAACTGAAATAAAAGCAAAATTACTTAGTGCTTGAAATTGCCTCCCCGCCCCTCTCCCCCCCCCCCCCCCCACACACACACACACACACCCCGACCTATATAAAAAGTCCGTCCTGAAACACCGCTCAAGGAGAGTTGCGTTTGAATGGAGGTAATGGGTGAGTTGGCAAACAGAAATCCAAGGTAGATAGCTTTTCTGGCCGCTTGTTGCCCCTATGAAAAGTCATGAGATGACCTTACTGGATGTTTTAAATGCTTTAAAAACTATTGACTTTTCTGGGGATAGTATGACTACATTAATGGACGTTGATGGACTTGTATTTCTTTATTTTTCTATGAATGGACGAAATCGCTTTCTAAGGTCTTTCTTTGAAGAAAATATTCCAACTAAATATAAGCTATTAACCTTTAAGAATAGCTATTATTATTATTATTATTATTATTATTATTATTATTATTATTATTATTATTATTATTATCAATTTAAATCAAACTCACTGTTTGGAGGAAGACATCCAATAAATCACCTTAATTTTCATCGTCCTTCAGTGGATATATATGTACATACCCTGTATCTAACATCAGCATCAATATTTTTGGTTGCTCCTTTCCAGCCGATGCCTTTATCTCCATTCTCGTAAAATAAAAGGTATGAGGTCTTTCCTTCAAGTTCAATTTGAACCATCAGCTCTCCCATGGTACCACCATACATGGAGTAGAAGAACTTTAGGCACTGACCGTCAGGAACTGGGTTTAGCCAGGGACTCCTTAGCTTAGCGTTGTTATTTGCCGATGCAGGCGCCGATGACTCGACATACAAGTAATATCCTTGGCTGTTTCCTTCAGTTAGAAAATAGGGAATAAAACGAGTGAATGCAAGAATTTCTGTACTGAGAGATCCCTCGATTGCAAACCTTAAAGGCACCGTAATAGTTGGTAATTTTTTTAAGAACACAACAATCACTAAGGGTACTATTAATTACCTTGATAAGTGTTATAATATTCATAAAACAGAAAAATCTACCTTTGTCAGTTTTTTTACAGCCTTAGTTTAGTGACTCCCTTCTTATAAGCCCATCTACGTGTAAACCAAAAAAAACAGTCCTCGGGTATAAACCCTCCTCGACCTTTTCTCCCTTCGTACTAACATGCAGTGTGAAAAACAATATTTTTCTGTTTCTTATCAAATACCATTAAATAAACTCTATAAGACACTAAAATTCGAGCAACTACTGGAACGTAATTCTGGAAAACGGCATTACGATGAAGCTTAATACAGTGACGCCTGTGTTTCTTACTTCCATGTATTGGAGCTTAATTAAAACCAGTTAACCGTGAGAATTGAAAAATGTTCTAGATATTAGTCTCAACTAAAATTTTATTGGCTCATTTTTTTGGCTCATGTTTATTTTCAAACACTTAAAAGTTCCTCTTCCCAAGAAAGAAGCCCCCCATTATGACC
>JAHPZR010018428.1:0-20000 GCA_019787425.1 Platygyra sinensis | reverse complement strand
TTATACTAAATAAACTGAGAAATTACACACGTAAACTCCAAGGGTACGTTTCTGTACGAAAATCCAAGATTACATTCTTAAATCCGAAAGAAGTGAAAGGACATTTTCTTGCTGTTAGCCACAAAAAATTAAAGCATGCAGTTCAAACTAAATTGCTATCTACAAAGGTTTCAGAACGTTATGCGCATTGAGGTGTGCAAATCTAAATGTAAATCTCTTATTCTCTTCTAAAGTCAAGATTACAGAGAACTGTAAATATAAAACTAAGGCAAACAAGCTTGCTTTTTACGGTAACGTAAGCCCCAACTAAAATCGTCAAAACGTCATGCTGTCGCCGGTAGCAAGTCTTTTTGACACTTTTCAAAGTCTTCTCTCTTCAGAAATTTTGAGCCTGCGCTTCATTATCTTTTTCAGTATGGCCTGCACGCTGCAATCGAAGGTCAGCGGATCCAGGTGTTCGCCGCGCCTCTTCTGCAAAGCCGCGTTCGCGGGCTGTGTGGTGACGCTAATGGAGAGCAGTGGAAGGAGTTTAAAGATCCCGAAGACCACGTCCAGCAGGAACTGAGTAAATTCATTCAGTCTTGGCAACAAAAATGTTAAAGGTAATTGAAATTACAACATTTAGAGCGGAGAGCCAATTCAGCCGAGCTAGTTGTCTTGTTGTCATACGGGTCCACTATCCTGATTGAATTGAGATTTGGAGATACTGGTTTTTGTGGAGGAAGCAAAACCAGAGAAGCCGGAAAATAACCCTCCGGTGCATGACGAGAACCAACAACAAACCCAACCAACATATGGCGTCGGATCGGAATCGAACCCAGGCCACATTGGTGGGAGACGAGCTCTCTCACCACTGTGTCATTCCTGCTCCTAAAATTAGAGAGCTTAAGAAATGACGACGGTATCCCCAAGGAAAACATCGAGTCAAAAATGAATTTATATTTTACCTTCGAATTTTTTGTCTAGATCTGTTGAGTGCGCGTATTGGTGTCAGAACTTGCTCAAGCTAAATATGCAACGCTAGTGTTCAATTCTAAATTAAAATATACGAAAAACTAGACCGCGTCATTCGCATTCTCCAAAACGCGAGGAACTTATAGTCATTTCACATTAGTGTTGTGCAGAGAACGGCAAAGAAATGTACAAAGATTTATAACGCACGTGCACTGCCATTGTCGTCCTGCTCTTTAAACCTTTGTTGGTGGCGTTCACGTTGTCGGTTGTTGTGACCGTCGTGGTTTTCTAGATAAGCTCTTGATTGATTATTTTTCGTCTAATTTTAACGACTAAATGATTCAAGACAATATTTCACTAATTAGCTGCATTGATAAACCTAACTCCCGTAAAAATGGAACGGCATATATTAAATATAGATTTGAAACTCAATTCAGTTGAGTTTGCTTTTCTCAAATCCGTCTCAATCCAACTCAAATTTAACCAACCTTATAATCACAACTTTCATGATTTATTCGTCGCTTTAAGACTTTTCATAGACCCTTTGCATAAATGGCGTCTAAATTTGAATAGCAATACTTGGTACATCCTTAGCCTCACATTCATGTGAAATTTTTTTTGTCTTGAAACATGAACGTGAAGCTAAGGATGTACCAAGCATTGTTATTCAAATTTAGGCGCCATTTGTACAAAGGGACCATGAGGTTTTCCTCAATGAGAACAATTTTGTACATTAACCTTAATAGCTAAATTAATCATGAATCAGCAGAAATATTTCACTTGAGATACACGATTAAATTGGGGAGTTTTGCATTCAAACTGTTTGCGCGTATATTTTTTCCATGCATCACACTGATATTCAATCAATCGGTCGATATTATTTGCTTCTCAACTACCATGTTGAAACCTCTTTAAAATATTACAGCCTAATATTGTCTTTCAATTGTTGTTTCTCCTTCAGAAACGATCAACCATCACCAGACCTGACCACACGTACCAGCAATGACTACCGGAAATGACCTCTTTAATTTTTTTTATTTGCTTTTTAGTTTTAGAGTTAGCCTACGCAGCAGGCGTTTCCAAAAGCACGCGAAAGGAACGAACCTGTGAGCGAGTGCCAAATGTGAGTACCCCACCCCTCCCCCTTTCTTACTCACCCCTTCCCACTTCTCCCATTGTCTGCTCGCCCCAGGCGCGCGCTCGTTTACTCGCTCACTTGCTCCTTCCCTCCGCTTGAAAAAATGAAAAGAAAAGGGGCGCCTCTACGCAGGCTGTTTTAAAATGTCTTTACAAGGACAAACAAACGTTAACATAGCGCTGTTTTTTTTCTTACTTGAGAGCCAAACTGTTAGGTTCTAAGACTATTTTTGCTGTTAGTATTGGGATGTTAAAGTTATGTGTTGGGATAATCAAATAAATGTGAAGCATTCATTCTTTGTGGCGTGTTTAAATGCAACAAAAACGGCTACATCGCGGATAGGAAACGCAGCTTGAAAACTTCGTCCCTAAAGTTTTTCTTCAGTATTTCACATCAGTCTTTTCCAATCGTAACCATCTTTGTTTTGTTTTGTTTTTTTTTTTTTTTTTGCTTCATGGACCTTTGCATAAATGACGCCTAAATTGTAATAACAATACTTTGTAAATACTTAGCCTCACAATCATGTCGGAAGAAAAATGAATTTTCACATGAATGTGAGGTTAAGGATGTATGGGTATTGTTATTCAAATTTAGGCTCCATTTATGCAAAGAGTCTCTGCACGAGGGCCTCCCAAGGGGCGGTAACATGTTCCCTTCATCCCTTAAAATTTTTACCTTTTCTCTCTTGTTTAATAAATACCGTTCTTGTCAAAATTCCTTCCAGTAGTACAGATATCCCTCGTGTTTCGTCTGATTAACCCCCGAAATATCCCTTGTTCCTTTGAAAAAACATTTCAGTAACTGAGAAAAAGACGATTGATTAGTTCCATGAAATTGACTGCAGAGACGAAGAACTCTGTACGACGCCTTTGATAAAATGTAAAACCCTCACCCTAATGCATACTTAGCTTGGCATGTTATGGCGTTACCGTTTATCCAGAATTAAATCCATGTTTTGGAAGCAAACTCATCACTAAATATTCATTCAGCCATTGTCGATAAAAAGCAAGGTTCCTTCCCATAGGTTTCTCAGAAAGCAGCCTAATAATATTAATATACCAAATGATGAAAAACTAACGCAAGGATTTGCGGCATAAAATTAACTAGTCTAACTTGTAGTGGTAGTGGTTCCCTCCCTGCGCTGAACGAAGACGACTGGGGACCAGTCAGGTCATGTAAAGCTTTGGCCAAGCTGAGTTCGATTAGGTGACGTAACATAAAACAACAAAAAAGACAATACTAATCGGGTATGAAAAAAAAACTATTTAAAAGGATAATTGTCCTTTTAAAAATCTAATGAGATTTGCATAACATATACGGCAAAACTAAGAAGTTTGAGATGCATTTTCCGGCACAAGCTGCAGAATATTTCGGGTTTTTTTCTGCTCATCAATCAAACTGTTAAGGCATAGACACAATTCCAAATTGGAAAAAAGCTGTATGCACAACCCTTTCAATTTTATATTTGTAGAGCTGAATCATAGGTCGATGTCTATGCTTTTTATCTAGAGTCATTTCAATAACAAGTTGCAAAGAAACTGTTTCGAAATGGCATTCAAAATAACAATAATAATAATAATAATAATAATAATAATAATAGTAATCATTCTGAACTATAATGAGGAATCTTTTACGTTTGAAAGGTTAATGCAACTATTTAGCTAAATAGTTTTAAGATTTTCTCGAAAAGGAGTAAGCGATGGCTACGGGACAGGTACATAATAACCTTTAAATTGAAGGAAACCTGGAAATAATAGGTTACTAAGATAGAAAAACACCAAAGAGATAATAATAAACCATAAAGAAACAAGGATGGTTAAGGATGGAGAAGATTAACAGGATCAAGACGAACTTGAAAAATTTAGGCTAAACTTTTCAAGATGCGCTAACCGCGACGAAGTTCCTTTGATGAGATGAATACCAAAAAAGCCTGGTTTCAACCCCAAGAGCTCGCTAATCTTTTTTTTTTTTTTTTACTAAGGGTTATACCTAGGGTTTCCATCGGGACTGTTCTGTTTGTCATCTTGCATTAGGAATTCAGGCTCTCGCGTCTATGTTCAACTGCATAAATTGTGATGCAAATATGATATGTCTAGTAGGGGCTAGCTATTAAACAAATCTTCCATTCGCCATATTAGCAATATATGACATATATCGATCAAATGTTTCGTTACGGAAATTAGGGCTTCTTTCTCTTTGCCAGACATAATAAGTGGATTAAATAAATTACAGTAAAGTGAGGCTTAAGGGCTTCTTAAAACTTTCAGATGTCAACATAATAAGTTAAACTTGATATGAGTAACGCTTCGTTATTTATTTTTCCTACAAGATCTTTATTTGCTTTACAACCCGCAATTTCCCGGCTAGCAGTTGCGATTTTATTACAACAACCAACGAGATATACCAACGAATGAAAAATCAACAAAAGAAGATGAAAAATTTAAAAGAAGGGAAATGATTTAAATGGGTTTCTCTTTAAATGACAAACATCCCCAAGAGCTATATTCTGATCAATTTATTTTTATATTAAAGGCCTCTTTGAGATGCTTTAGAAGCTCCCAGCTGCTACAAAGATTTACAAATAGTGTTTTGTCGGAGTATTTGATATGATATTTACGTATCGCGGGAGGCGGAAACACTCTTAGGAAACAATACAATTTTCGTATCACATAACGAAGATAGCAGAGAAGCTGAAGATGGCGGCTTTGAACAAAGCCATTTGTGAGCGTCGTTTCAAACAAGTTCGCTCTTTTATAGATTTGGGAGTCAACTTGAATTCGAAAGGGAGAGACGGAAAAACTGCG
Organism: Platygyra sinensis; assembly: GCA_019787425.1. Classification (NCBI taxonomy): domain Eukaryota; kingdom Metazoa; phylum Cnidaria; class Anthozoa; order Scleractinia; family Merulinidae; genus Platygyra; species Platygyra sinensis. The sequence goes on along the minus strand of JAHPZR010018428.1, from coordinate 15,104 downwards.
TTAATTCAACTGTGCTCTGTTGAACCAGATTCACTGGCGATTTCCATTGCTTTACGTCTGTTAAAACGAGGAGCAAAAATCGATTCGACAGATAGTAATGGCTTGTCAGCGTTGTCAACCGCAGTGGTTAAACAAAAAGAAGGCATGGTCACATTGTTCTTAGAAGAGGCTGGAAATTTCGACCTTAATTCCAAAGACAAGAAAGGGAACACGGCGCTTTTTCATGCAGCTAAGGTTGGGAATTTTAACATCTTAAATGCCCTTGTCATTGCTCTGCAGAAATACCAACTCAGTGTAAACGTACCGAACAATGAAGGAACCACTCCTCTTATGCAAGCCTGTATGAACGGACACATCGTCTGTGCTAAGTTTCTTATTAAGGAAGGAAAAGCTGCTATGAACATCAGAGACTGGATCCATGGAATGACGGCATTGGAATGGGCGAAAATAAACGGAATTGAAGAAGGCATTTTGCTGTCAAATGCTAATTCCTCATGCGTTAAAATGAATGAGAAACTTCCGCAAGAAAACCATTATCAAAGAAGACAATTCCAGTGTCTTGAAAAGGCCAACCAACCGGAACATGGTGTCACAGGGCGTAGGAAGTGGACATACAAAGATCAGTTTCTACAGGTTTATCGAATTTATGAATGCCAGCTTACAGCTTCGTTTAAACAAGGAAGAAAACCAAAGACCAAAATAATGGAATGTAGCGTAGAAGGCGACAATGTGAAAAAGACAACCATAGATTCTCCGAAAGGGCGAGGAGCCTTTAAACTCCTGAAACGAAGCTCAGTTAATAACATTTCGCGCCAGATTCCGTTTCAGAATTTGCAACGTTCCCAGTCCTTTACCGAATTCACGAAACTGCCATTCCGAGATGCGGAAAGACGCGTTTATTCGCCGCCATTTCCGAGAAGTCGCTCGCCTCTTTTGACACGTTCGCAAAGAGCTCGACAAGAACCTTCGGGATCCGAGACTCGCTCGGTATTATCGGGTTGTTCAATACCGACCGTTTTTGAAACAAACGAACTTGATGAATAATGTTACACTACTCTTTTTAATGGCCTGTTCAATGTGAAAATTCTCCCCACAGTGGCTTCAACCTCGTTCCCAGGGTCTCTCGCTTCGGGAGGGCGGGAAGATGAGAAAAATTGCGGCGCTTTTTAGATTTACTTTCGTTCATCTCGGGACAATTTAAGACTTTTTGATAGTCTCGAATCAAAAGCGTAAACACCTGTAAATATCCCCAGCATTTCCTACAACAGTCACCGATGATGTGTTTTTCATTTTTGGCCAAGCTTATTCTGTTAAAGTATTACCTCTAGTTACATCAGTCATTATTTTTGTATTTATGGCATATTTTATTGACGCGAGATTTTAAAGCATGCTAAGATCGCACGACGCATGACTCCTACGACTGCAAATTAAATAGAAGTTTTCATTTCACGCTAGACTGTCACGCAAGTCGAGCTGCGAAACTGAAAAATACCTGCAACACTTACAGCTTGAGAGCGAAGCTAGTTCTCAGGTCATCTCACAGGCAGCAATCCTCTGGGATAAACTGGAAAGCGAGCCAGCATTGGTTACAGCGGTCACTCTCTAGACGTATGTTCAGAAACCGTTATTGAGCTTGATTGCATGCACACGATGAAAGGGTCCATTCTCGTTCCCAGAGGCCGCGCTCCTTTCGGTCAGCACCAATAATCGCGACCTCTGAGGTTCAACATAAGAACTTCGCGATTCACGGAATTCCCGTCACTCTGCGCATTGTCAATTCTAAGAAATCTGATTGGCTGAGAATATGAAACGATTACTCTGCGCATTATCCGGAAGTCGGAAAAGAGATCTCGGGCGCTTTCCATTCGACCAAAAATTCCGGAAATTCCGGGTTTGAGAGCGAATGGAACAGACATTTTCCGGAATTTCATTCCGAAATTTTAGGTGTACCTCGCGAGGTTGGCCTAAAATTCCGGAAAATCCAATAACGGAAAATTCCGTTCCATTCGACCATTCCTGCTCGGGCCTAGTTTCTCCGAGGCTGGAAATCGAATTCAAAATGGCTGATCCTCAAGCTTCTAAACATAATGTTAGTGCTCTATCTGGCAAACAACTGAAATATCTTACTTCAACGTTATTGCAGTGGATTGGCCTCAACAAGCTTTAGTGACTAGTGCCAAGATACATGTGAGCTACGTGAAATATGAGGTCGTCAATCGAAAGTGGCTCTTGAACTCATCAGGAAAATAAAGCCGGGTACCGTAAATGTAGTCGCGGACTCCTTTTAAATTCTTACGATAAAAGGTATATTGTCACCCTCGCCTAATACATCGTTTATTTTAACTTCACAGTCGTTGAGCAACCCCAAAGCAAGTAACCAAAGATGAAAGAGTCCTTCGTTTGATCTCGTATTTTCGCACGAAACTTGGAACCCGATGGCCTGGAATGGTTAATCGAACGAACCGGAAAATTACTGTTCCATTCATCGCATGGAATACCCGGAATTTCAAACCGAAATATTTGGTCGAATGGAAAGCGCCCCTCGATTCTTGGTGCTGTCCAAAAAGAAGCGCGGCCTCTAGTGACGAGAATGTGGAAGGGTCATGAACGAAGACAAGAATTTTCTAGTTCCCGAGTGTTTTGATTTCGCGCACTGTCACCGCTGACCAAAAACGCAAAGGCTCTGGGAACGAGATTGCTACGACCGCAAAGGACTTGGAGGCTTTTTGGTGTGAAATATAGGAAGGGCGCACACATACCTACAGCTGTATTGTCAAATTCCAGAGCTAGTCTTGGGTTGTCTTGACAAAGCATAAGATTCTCACAACTGACATTAAGAGATAAAAGGAAATCAATAAGGGGAATTACTATTTCAATCTATTTGCTATTGTTACATAAGTATTAACAAATTACACATTCACTAGTTAAGGAAACTGATTGTATAGTGACAGCACATGATTCCTAAGTAAACTAAATTTCAGTTTATTTACAAACACAGCCTAGTAACTGTTCCTCAATACACAAGAGTATTCTAAATAGAATGTGTTCATTGTCATGCAAATTATAAGAAATAAAATCAAAAAGCATTCAGTAGATAAAGTCAAGAAATTGTGACATTATAGATGATAAATAAAAAAGACAGTTCTCCAATTTAAAGGTGTGTACATTGTCCCAAAGTTGAGATATTTGTCAAAATGCTCCATGCAAACTTATAGAGCCTAGTAAAAATAAGTATGGAGCAGCCATGTTGAAGTACCCCTTAGTCCTCCAATATGGCGGCTGGAAAATAGTGTAAACATCTGGAACTTACATTGACTATCTAGTCGACTGATACTGAGCTCAACCAAAAAACATTTACACAAGCACTTTTCCTAATACTTCAAGTAACACAATGGCCAAAAAATCACGATGAGTTAATATTTTTTGACAAACACGATTTTAGCTCTATGCCACGTACTTCCATAACTTCGAAATTCAAAATGCACTGGTTTCCAGACGAAGGACACTATTGAGCTGGAAAGCTGTAAACAGATATAAATTTAATACCTCTTATACCTAATGAGATTTGAACACATTCTATATAATTTACTAGTTCCTAAAGAAATAAATACTATAATACTCAATTACAATGTGTGCTAAAATATGTTCCTTTCTCTATAATAATAGCACAGAACTAACAAACACTGTTGAGAATTCAATACGATAATCAAAAGGAAATATCACAATGTATTTTCTTGTTGTTTCTACAAAATATTGTGCAACAGAGAAATTTTCTTCATGTTCTTTTAGAGTTACTGAAAATCTAGAGGAGCCCTAGAATTTGGTGTAAACTAGACTGCTGGCATCCAGTTTTTCTCTCAGGGTCCGATGAGTGTTTAACTGTCAAATTATGCAAAATGGCAGTGTGGATGAAGTGGGTTAGGTACTGCACCCATGTCTTTGCCAATCCCTTCTTGCGTAAAGCACCTTGCCTCATAATTTGTACCTGCCTGATTTTGAGAGAAACATAGACTACATGCAAATTCTTGGTTGAAACACTTGCCTGTGGCTTGTATCACCAACATTTGTTTTTCTTTTAACTTAAAATGTTGACTTGCTACCTGCAAGTCAGCACAATCAATGCGCGGTATGCAAATCCTTCTCTATAACTTGATACAGTATTGTTCATATTAATATTACACACTGTCAGTGCCTTAAATAATTTAATTTTATAATACTTGCATTTTGAAGATGCAATATTTGCATCTCAAGTAAAAAAATTCCATTAACAAGTCAGTGACAAGTCTCTTGCTGTCAACCATTTCTATTAGGGTCTAATAAGTAGCTATTGCTGGTATTGGTATTATCTCTTGACTGCAAATTTACTAAGTTTGTTTCCAACATTTGCAGTAGTTGAACATATGGTTAAATAAATAGAGTCTTGGTTATCAAGCAGTGATCCTGCTGGGGTGTGTTAAAAAATCAAATCAACAGTGTTTGATCAAGATTGAGAACCACATGCTCTATCAAATATCTAGACAATCTTCTGCGGCATTTCAGAATACAGTCAACAGAGCAAATATTCCATAAACCAAGGCACAAGGATATGCCACCAGAGGCTGCTGGGAGTCCATTGCAAGTGCTGTGACAAATAACTTTGACGAGGCCAAACTACACCAACCAATCACAACAATAGTAAGGATTAATCCCAGAGTTCCTTGAAGTGACATGAACAACGAGACACCAGACAGTGCTACCATGGGCAGTAGACAGTAACCAAGGACACTGATGACACACCAGACAGACACTCCTGTTAGACTCATTAAATTAAGAACCACATACATTGCTAAACAGCCCAACGCACTGAAACCATAGATGTAACCAAAGTGAACTTTTCCGTGCAGAAGGAGAAATCCTCCGAAGGCTAGACAAAATAAGAGAGGCCCTGTCAAGTCAGTGTCATCCATAATGTGAGAATCCGTCGCTTTCAGTGGATTCAAAACTGAAAGTGTTTTTTGCCAGATATGTTCGAAATTGATACCTAGTTCCTCGAGTAGTGGTGGCTCGTCATCAAAATCTGTCCCGTGAGCTTCATCGACTTGTCTTATCCCTTGATTCATGTTTCCTGTATAAGCTGGCTGAAACTGATGGCCTCCATTTGCTGGATAATTGTAACTGTAAAATCCATTGTTACTTCCGCCATATTGGCCGGCATATTGTTGACCGTAGTTTTCATGAAGCTCAGCCGAGGTTTGGTCGTAATTCGTCGAGTAAAAACCATCTTGATAGAAAGACTGGCTTCCTTGGTAATACGGATCTTCGTAATTCGTCATTGATCGCCTAAATCAACTGTAAATCGAAGAATTTTATAGCATTCTTTTTCACGTTTCGGAAAGACACGTCGCTTTAAACGCACATGTCATCGCGCATGACTTTCACAGACCGCTAGTATTGATAGCGGGCGCAGCCGGCGTCGACAAGATTTTGGAAATCGAATTTTTTTAATTATTTTTTGAACTTTTATTTTCTATTTATCCCAAGAAGAAAGCAAGTGATGGACGTATGGCTGCTAGCTGGGCAGATTCAGACCCTTCTATACGGAACTAGCGTCTGCTGGAGTTTTGTTTATGTGTGTTTAAAGGTTTCACGAGCATTTCTAGTTCACTCCCGACGGCCGCATAACTTGTTCATATTTGCAATCGCCGGTTCGTCTTTCTTGTTCGTATTCCTCAAAACTCTCAACATCTTCACTGGCGATGGCAAAAGTCACCTTGATTTAACAGTATGGCATAAAAACATGGAACCAACAGACTACAAGGTGAGCGAGTAATTATAAGCCAATAACTAAATGGGTCACCTCGCAGCTCTTACAAGGTCTCGCCTGATTGGAGACCACCCGTGGGGTTCATCAAAAGAACAAACAACAGAAACAATGGACCCAAGCCCTAAAACAAAAGGGCTGCGACTCTATCCTCGCCAATGAAATTTAGAGCTTGTAGGAGCTGCGAGGCTACCGAACTAAATATTAATTTTAATTAAATTAAATCCATTTTGAAATCACTGGTTATCCTTGCAATGTGATTGGCTCTCAGCGGTGTGATTTATTCACGAATCGCACTTTCTTTTGCTCTAATTGCATCTTTTTCTCAGCAAATGAGAATGGAACAGTTAAACAAAACAACCAATCAGATTTTAAGGCTTTTTTAAACTAACCAGTCACATTGCAGGAAAATGAAAGACAAAAAATCCATTGTTTGGCAACTTGGTTCAATAAAAGGTACTGACCAAATTCTTGTAGTTCTTGTATTTACACTGTAGGCTATTAAATTGTTCGATTTCAAAATGGTTCTAATAAAGTGGTAATTGAACTTCCGGTCGTGCAATTTTGGTCTGAAATCATACTTGTGATTTCAAATCAAACTTGCTTTGCACGCTCATTCGATTTTGAAGTCACGTGTATGATTTCAGACCAAATTGCATTCCACTCAGTTCAATTACCATAATATTAATCAGTCAGGGCCAATAAGCTTATATAGCTTAAGCTTAATTATTTGTGTAATGCCCTTCCCTTGCTGCCCTTCCCTTGCTGCCCTTCCTTTGCAGAATACAGTAAGCTGCAACACACTAGTTTTACTGAGTTTGCTAAAAACGAACTAAATTTTCCCGCCAACTGTCCCTGTATGGCAAGAGTTGACTGGGGGAGAGGCGTCTATTCCATACATATGGAAAGAAGGGGCCCAGGAGAAGTGGGTGGGGGGATGGGGACTCCTGTACATCCCAGCAGAGCAGGTTACAACCCCTACCCTTTCAGTAATCTATTTTAAGTTCAATAGCCCTTTTCACGGTTAGTTTTTCTCGATTGCATTACAACATGGATGCGAAGCAATTTCAGGCTAACAGTACAAAAATTATGGTCCGAAATTGCCTCACATACACGCTAGATTTCATTGTAATGCAAATTAGCCGAGTTAACTATGAGAAGGGCTATTGTTTGTCAGAGAAACCTGGCCTTTAATCCCCTTCCCCTTGGAGAGCGGGATTGACCTCATCACAGTTTTTGACACCATCTTGACTTGTAGGCAAAGTGGTAAAAAATAAGGGAATCTGATGGCAAAACAAGTTTTTCCAAAATTGAATTTTACACTGTTTGTGAACTGCAATGTTGAAATGCTAGGTAGAAGATTGTATGCACCAAGTTTGAAGGAATAATGTAGCTTGGCTAAAAGATGCCCAGTTAATAAACACTTTCTAATTTTTCATACATTTGTCTGTAAATTTGGCTAGTTAGACGGACATCTAGACTCAGATCTCGGTGAAAAAGTTACACACTTCACTTACATCTCATTCTCATAGCCTTTGTTGTCCTTGTCCAGCGGAATGTGAAAACAAAGACAATGGTACTGCAACAAAGGCTCTGGGAACGAGATTGACTTGACTTAGCACTCTTCTAATTTTTGCAAGCAACTCTGAGCAAAGGTCAAATTTGTGAGCACTTTTAAATTTAATATTACCATTTGATACCCCTTTTACATGTATAAATTATAGGATTTTTTGAGGTAGATTAGGATACCCCCCTCCACCCCTTAAATTTTCTTCATTTAAGAAGCATGGCGCTCTCATCACCTCTCCCTCAATCCACCTACACGCGTGTAGCCTGCTGTGTTCTGGTGCCTCATTTCCCAGTTATAAACACATCACATGCTCTCTTGTCCTCTCTTCCTCATATATCTTACCTAACATTGTAAGTTTTGTTATGTACAGGTTCCAAGCGTGACAACAGAATCAGCTCTGGGATATTGGTGTTATTCTCAACTAATGTCCCTACTTCTTCCCTTCATACTTTTCATCAACATCAGATCACGCGTCATCACAATGTCCACCCTTGAACTGTGCGCATATGCATGGCTGGCATTGGGCGGGGCCCTCAGTGTTGCTTTTCCGCTCTTTGTGTTAAGATATCACAGCAGCTTGCAAGACCAAACAAGAATGAAGTCTCCAGCCCTGAGGCTACCCACGTGGGGAATGGACATTTTGGGTATTTGCATCTGGTTGTCGTTTTGGTTCACGGTATCACTATCTTGGTCCAAAGTCTACGTTTGGTTACTCCGTTTTGTTTTATTTCTGCCTTGTTTCATTCCAGCCACTCCAATCAAGAATGACAAAGACCGCTTAATGCCACTACCAATTTATTGTGGAATTGTTGTGTTAACAACCGGCTATCACTGGTATCAAAGTGCTAAAGTAATAACACACACAGGCTTTGCGCATCACAATCTGGCTCTCCCTTTTTCACATGATCTGATTTTCTGCTCTATTATTTTGGTGTTATATATTTTATACCTTTCCGAAGGTTTAGGGCTTTCAGTGTCTCTTGCACTGATATTTGTCACTCCTTTCCTTTCACTTGGTTCTACATTTTCATTGCTAGTAATTTATGACCTTTACCTTAAAAAAGGACAACATTCAAACAAGGAAGACTAATGGTCAACAAAACGCAAAATATCAGGCATTGCTTATAGTTCCACATTTTTTGTCCTTTTTCATTTCAAATATCATTTTCTCTTCAATTTTCTCGTTTATGTCTGTAGGCACCTATCTGCCTATCGGCATGCAAAGAACCAAAAAGGTTTGGCAGTATATGTTCAAAAATCCTGGCTTATCCAGGATACAAATTTCACACCTTAAGACTCAGAAAAGCTACCAGGTATATCATTTTCCTACATGGTAAAAAAATACGAAGGTCGTCCATTTTGTAAGCCTCAAACATGGCATGGACTTAATTTCCAGTGCTTATGGGCTGCTGACCAGCTAATTTCATGTAGTAATTAAATTCACATAGTTGTAAAAAGATATTAACTTTCTGTCACCTATTTGCATGATATTATGCAAGCAATTTGTTTTCATTAATGTGCTGTGTCACAGCATTTTTACATGAGCAACTCAAAAATGGAAGAATAGTTACAGAAATTTTTGGAAATGATATTTTTGTCAATAAATTGTAATAAGATATAGGTATTAATTTAAAAAAAAAACAAATAACTATGTTTAGAAGAAATTAATTCATGACAAACAATATTAGGATATTTTACAATGGCTCAATTACACGAAATATTGATCAGAAACAAGTTGGTTAAAGCATTACTTAATATTAGCACTGCTACATGTATGTATTGTGGTACCAGCAGTAGTTCATTAGATATTTAATTTTAAATATATTCATGTAAAACAGCAAATTTCTCTAATGTTCATGAAGAAATGGAAAATAGTAAAAAAGGGAAGGTAACTTCACCAACCATTGTCTAAGAATGTGTGTGGAATGGAATTTTAAAAAATGATAAATTATTAATCATATTTTGGTAGTCTGTCAATGTAAAATAATTGATTATAACTATTTTTCTGACCATTATGATAAATTAGAACTTATTACTGGTATGCCATTTAATAAATATGCTAAATAAAATAGTTTTTTTTATTATGTGACTGTTATCTTGACTTTGGCCAGGTTATTAGGTCTGTTAGTATCTGAGATCCTGATTGATATATTAAACTGTTACAATATGTTGTTGCTTTATGGAGTTAATAGTGTTTGCATCAGGGTACATGAATTCATATGTACACCAATTTAGGCAATTTGTTTGAGGGGGTTCAACTTTCTGGGGCTTGAATATTTTTTTCACCTTCAGGTTGTGCATATTTTTTGGTGAGCTTGTGACAATTTTGATGCCACCGACTTCAGGTTTTAATCCGAAGTTAAAGCCCACTGGCATTGTTAAGAAATAGTACAAAACGCAACGGTAAGAGAGCACACGAGGAGATGTAACACTGTTGAAAACATTCACATTCACAAAGTTATCGGTCCGTACCGTGAGACCGAGTTATCTTCGTCCTAGAGACCGAGCCAACTGTAAGGAAAGTGCTGCTTGTCTGCAAGCGATAGTTCTCATTTTCATATTCCTTCATTTTTTTCTTCTCTACTTTCCCAGCCATGCAGTATCGGAGATTTTTTTTCTCTTTTTAATACCTCTTCTCATCTTAGAAATTTAAAAGTTGCGTTCAGCACAGCGTCACTATACCACAAGGACAGCGACATGTTTCGTCCGCTCAACGAAGCTAAGCCCAGTTGCGCGGGGTTCGTACTTGGGTGGTAGACCAAATACGAATACCCCGTGTTGTAATAATTTCTCTTTTCTTTTTTTTCCCCTTCCTATTACAAGGCGATATTAAGGACTGCAGAACTGCCATCCTTGTGTAATGTCGTTTCTTCTATTTATCTACTTTTTGTTCCTCATTTCGCCATGGCCTTATTTATGTGATTTTATTTACATTCAGTTGTCCTGAATCGTATTAATAAACAGCGGGACATGTCGTTCGAATTCTCAATTCTCTCGACTGTTGATCTTTCGAAACATTTAATCACGGCTTGAATCATTCGAATATTCACAGAGCTCGTCAATTTTCTGTCAAATAATAATGTGAATTGTGTCTTATTTCTTTTGAGGCAATCAAGTATGGTTAAACCTGTATGGGCTATGAGCGGGCACTTTCGGGAAATGAAAGACTTCTATAATTACAGGTAGCTTCTATATATAACGAAAAACGTTCGTGCGAGAATTTATTCAATGTAGAGCATTTCTGCGATAAGATATTGAATACTTAGGTCAGAATTCAAAGAATAACTAACTTGACATGGTGCAACCGACCATAAAACGGCTTTAAACAGCAGATTTTCAAAACCCGGGGAGAACTCCTATACACAAAGGTTGATAAATTTTCGTCATCTCGGGTACAAATCAAGGATTCTGGTCTCACGTAGAGTGTTGACGACGAAACATTACCATTTTTAGCTGTCAAAGTATCGTCTACACATGTTTTAGGGTGCACTACAAGAAATAATAATTTAAAAAAACGCTCTTATTTAATTTCTGTTTTCAGGCTTGATTTCTGCTGAACTATGACATCTCTCAATTACGCAAGTCAGGTCTACAAGTGCCCTCGGGATCCTCTCTTGAACAACAGCTAAAAATCGAACCTATTCCCGGCCGTTTTAAGTGGTATCTTTTAGGGGTATAATGAAGCTCAGGCAACGTCCACATAAGTCTCCCGTAGGAGTTAAATTCAACTTTTCCGACGAGCATTCCTTGCCTTCACGTTTCATAAGGGAGTTCCCCCCGGGTTTCCAATTTGTTAAGGTGGCTGAACACAGTTTTCGATACCTCTGTTTCATTTACATTTTTCTCAAAAACCCATGATCCTTTGGTCGCCAAAAATAGCAGCAAGCAAGTTAACAACACAAACTTCAACTTTTTACTCGGGCTTTCCAAAGGAAACGCCCGAGTTGAAATTTCGGCTTCGCTTTTTTTTTCGTTCAGCCACAGTTTGCAAGTTTGCAAGTAATACGCATGCGCGACGATTTCACTCTGATGAGCACATGGCATGGTGTAATGGCGGACGAAGAAAAGTTTATGCGGTGGAAGATCAGCACAAATACTGTGTATAATACGTTCAAAACAGATACCAAATATTCACACAGCATTCGCGGTAGACCCACACTAAAAAGATGAGGAGCGCTTTCGGAACGGACTGGTCCGCAAACCTTACGAGAGATCTCTTTATGAGCGAACATTTATGAGTTAACCTTTCATCGAGAAACATGCTACATCCACTGAGCTATCTAATGTTAATCGAGAGAAGAATAAACTAAAATCTTTTCCGCTTACTGTATACATAAGTAATAACCTTCCATCTCCAGTATACCAAGACAAAAAAACAGTTACAAGATAAACCCATAATTACAAATGTAACGCTGTGTTCCCGGCGGTCTTAAACTGACTAAATGTCCGGCAATCACAAAATTTTACCGAATTTTCACTGAAAGCTTCCTTTAAGCTTCTTGAGAGTATTAATTGTTTCTTTAGCAATGTCAAGTGACTCTAAAAATTACTTTGGTTTTTTAGTTGACGAAATATCCGAACGTGGGCATACTATAAAATCTCTCGACACTTAAAACAATTCGACTCAAACCGGATAGTGAAACATGCACTTCACGAATTCCGACTGAAAGCCTTCATTTAAACCTGTTGAAAGTATTTTATATTTCTTTAGAAATGTCAATCGATCCTTAAAATTATTTCGGGTTTACTTAAGACGAATTTACCGAGCTTGTGTCAGCTGTTGTGTATACCATCACATCGCTCAGTTTCTCTGTGACATCAGACTGTCCGGAAGTCAGAAATATTCACCGAATTCCGACTGAAATCCTTTTTCAATCCTTGGATGCTTCTTTAGTACGAAACATCAAATACTATCAATAGGTTTGAATAAGGATTTCAGTTGGAATTCGGTGAATATTTCTGACTGCCGGGCATTTAGCCTAAGTGGGACCGTAACCGGCAGTCTGATATCACAGATACTGAGCGATGTGATGGCATACATAAGCTCGGTAAATTCGTCTAAGTAAAACCGAAATAATTTTAAGGATCGCTTGACATTTCTAAAGAAATATAAAGTACTTTCAATAGACTTAAATGAGGCTTTCAGTCGGAATTCGTTAAGTGAATGTTTCACTATCCGGTTTGAGTCTAATTGTTCGAAGTGTCGAGAGATGTCGTTCCATTTTATAGTATGCCCACGTTCGGATATTTCGTCAACTAAACAACCAAAGTAATTTGTAGAGTCACTTGACATTGCTAAAGAAACATTTAATACTATCAAGAAGCTTGAAGGAAGCTTTCAGTGAAAATTTGGTGAAATTTTCTGACTACCTGGCATTTAGTCTGATTAAGACCGTGCCCGGCTGCCGGCCATGTAGTCACAGGGTTTATAGCCTCTGTAGCTTGGCGGGTTTAACAATTTTTTAAGCGCGCTCGAACTGCTTAAACCGCCAAGCTACGCAGGCTACAGCGTTTAAAAAAGCCTTACCAAAGTACGTACAACAAAAACAATGCTTCTCTCCAACTCAAAGCCCGAGTGAACGCAAATATGCGTCTAGTTGATAATTAAGCTGACGTATGTGCCGTTGCCATGGCAACATGATTAATTATAAACAGGCGTTTAAAATCGGTTTTGTTTATTTGCAGAAAATCTAGTCATTAGATTTTCTTTATAATTTGCATGCAACAAGCTTGTAACGATACTCACATGTTAGCGCTATTTTAATAATAATTTAACAAACAGATCTTTAATTATCCCTCGTTGAAGGTTCACTGGCATATCTTGAATTTCCTTTGTTAAATTTTAATTTTTTTGAATCCCCCAGTTACTTATTTCCTAAAGTATTTTCGCTCTAAATTTCGTGAAATTCTAATGAGTGGTTCTCGAGAAATAGGCGCATCTCCGAAAGTCAATTTTTCACTCAATCGCAATTTTTTCGACTTACTACGCATGCGCTGCATTTAACTGGGTTCCTTCGGTAACAAACAAAAGCTGAGAATTGCTGGTTTCTTTGCATCGTTACCTTTTCTAACATATCTTTGTAATAAAAGACTAAAGCCATCAATACACTGCGTTCAATTATTGTGAAAAAACAACACAGATAGTGCGGTTGTTGAGTAAATAAAATAATCGCTCTATAGACGGCATGTTTGTTTATTGAAATCCTTGTGCACGTGCTGAATTGCATCAGCAAAAGCACGCGCTAAAACTGTGTTCGGCCACCTTAACGGAAGTGGTGGAGTGAAGGAGTGAAATCGGGTCCACCACTACAACTTGGGAAATAATAAATATTTTCCAAGTTAATTTTCCAAATTGAAAATCAAAATGATGAGAGCAAAAAGCACTTAATTACTTTCTTGACCATGCCTCCTATTTTTTCCAGCAGTTTTTGTTGCGCAGGAATTGTTAATGAAAATTATCCAACTTCCCTTGTCACCCTCTATAAAAAAATGGTTGCACCTTACTCTTTATCTGATTTTCTTCCTCACCCCAGGTCCAAGAAACATCCTCACAAACCAACCCCCAAATCCACACCATGTTAAAATACACAACATTATTTAAATTGAGAATTTCATTGAAGTTTGGATGGCTGTGAGAAACAAATATAAAGTCTCAGGATAAAAGCAGGGAACAATCCACAGTATGATGGGGCGGTCAACAGTAGAGAAATGAAGCAAAGGACTGGGTACCGCCAGCTTAGTCACAATGGATAGACTGCAATGGAAACAATGCACATCACAGGTGACATCAGCCTTTGCCCGACTAGCTTGAAAGATAACCCAAGCAAAATATTTGCCAACTTTGAGAATGTAAGAGTTCGCATGGAATTTAGAACTATAATAATCTTCTACCGATAAATAGAGTAAGGCTAGCTGTAACAATATAATGGACTATCGCATCCATGGAGTTAAACCGTTGCAGCAGCCATCCTCGATGATCGTAAATGAAGACAAACAAACCAAAAAACTCACCAATTTCTGTAGATCGATTTGTTTTCCACTTTCAATTAAGTAATAACTTTATTTTGACAAGATAAAAAGATCAGCATTGCTGGTGGGGTCGTGCAAACAATAATTACAGGAAAATTAAAAATTAGTAAAACATATATATACAGTTTAAAATTAAGAATTAAAGATAAAACCTATCAAAAATATTTGTAATCGGTGATTCTGTTTTTAGTTATAGCTAAAATAGGTTCGAAGTTCATTTCATCGGTGTCAAATTTTCGAAGACATCGTTTAAAATCTTTCAAGGTTTTAGCCATTGTTTCCTTGTTCGTTAAACTATTCCATGCAATTGCTCCTCTATAGCAATTGCTCCTCTATAGCCGGCAATTGCTCATGCAATTGCTCCTCTACAGCTACTCCCATCTTCTTGTTGATGATCCATAGTTCGGTGTTCGCGAAAGAAGAGTTAAAAGAGACTGATACAGGATGACAACACAATGATCACCTGTTTTAAGTTTTGAGTTAGTAACGGTAGATTTCACATGCCATCGCTCTCAGCACGCGCGCGCACGCGGTACAGATCAAATATCGCAGAACTCGACTTCCGTTTCCGTCACCGGTGTGCTACGGTCCACATCCAACGAGTCACGTGGTGCTAGTTTCATCCCTTGTCTCTTTTTTACTCTCGGCACTTCGTGCCTCGTACGGAAAGCTTCGCTTTCCGGAATCGTCGCCCTTCGGGCGCCG
>JAHPZR010018422.1:57500-63762 GCA_019787425.1 Platygyra sinensis | reverse complement strand
ACTTAGGCACGATATCATAAATTTTAATTAACTAAACCAACACAATCTGTCTAACTCATTCTATCCCATGATGTTCTTTACATAATACTCTCACGAAGTACATTCTGGAAAAAAAGTATCAAACCACTCTGTTGCTCTAGTTTGATACTGAAACCATTTGTCTTGATATACGAGGACTCTTCGAGCAAATGTATCACGAAAGCAGAACAGAAGTTGAGATTTTTTCCGAGGTGCAAACAGAAGAATCGCCTTACAGTCGCCATATATGTAAATTAGAGTCAAGCTTTTTGTCCTCAACGAAAACGCCGCAAAGCATTTACATTTACATTTAGATCCCTGCCCGTCAAGTATATTCGTGGTTGTTATATGCAGTTTATTATGTAAATTATGTCGACTGCGGGACTGCGGTAGCAGCATTTAAGAATTCCAAAAAGTGGGCCGGGTATTCTGCAATCTAGCCGAAGTAAAAATAAGCGATCCAAATAAACGTGATCTTTATACGCGTTGTGTTTGGGTCGAATCTGTCGACCCCGTTGCTGATTTGTGTCCGACAAATCAACTTCTGTATCAAACAGTTCAATCCGGCACTGCTGAATAGCCTTTGAATTCAAGACATATGAAGAAATCACTGTTATGACAGATACTCGCTTCAAAATATATTTTGGCAAATATCTTCCTCTCCTCCTCGTGGAACATTCTTCCTCGATCTCTTCCTCGTGTTCGTAGTTGCAAGAATTACCCGAGACCACCGTGCGCGCCTAGTATCTTCAAATCGGGATTGATTCGCATACTACACCAATATTTCACACATTCTTTATACGTATACGCGGGGGAGACTATAATGCCTCCTCGGGTTTTGGCCTCTGGGCCAAAACCTGCGGGGGCAATAAGACCGGCACTCTTTAAGACGGACGGTTGGGGCTGGTCGCGACGGCGTCCGTCTATAAGAGAGTTGACTGTAAAATAAATTAAAGCTTCAAAAAATAATAAACAACACTCGCTCCACAACACCAATGGCCAACAATATTCCCCGGAAGAGCAAGAAACACCGACATTTTGCCAAGAACGCTAGCTTTACAGAGATGTGAAGTTATTAAGTTACATGGATAAGTCAGTTACGAAATTCCAAATATGTAAAGAATTATACTACTTCTATTACTTCCGACATGCTAACGGTACGATAAATCATACATATTGTAAATGTTTACGGTTGTCTCTTACCGACGAGATGTGTAATTCCTCGGTCTTACTGAAATTAAATTAAGATACTTGTGTAAAGTTTTGGCCAGACGCTATCAGCGCGCTTCTGATTCGAGGTGGCATACGCCATTCGTAAGCAAAGTTGTACCGTTTAAATAAATTTCTGCATGCAATACTATGACATATACTTTATGACTTTGTCTATTTCCAATCAATCATGCATGCTTGAGGTCTATAACCTAACCTACACAATAGATGTGATAAGAAACATTCAACATTCATAAGAAAGAAAAAATATAAGCTTTTTTATCTAAAACACCTCGAGTACTTTACCGATTTGTTTGTCGTTACTCGGCAGTACCTATTAGGATGGATTCGTCTTTTGTCACCGTAGTAGGTTCATTTGCTAACTCGGGAGTCGAAACGTCAGATTAATGAGCTCGAGACTTCTATAAACGGGTATACTAGTTTCTTATTACAGTACAAGCACCTTGCTGCTGGTCTTAACACAGATGCTGCCATCTATAGTCACTGTAGCCGCCCCAATGACATCTTCTTTCTCCAACTCAATGTCAACGTTGCGTGCAAGCTTGCCTTCTTTACTGTATAGCAACACTTGTGAACGGCCATCTGGGTATGCGAGGCAGTGATCACGTTTCCAGTTGTCCAGTGGAAGGCTATGGCGAGAGCGTTGGGAGCAACTTCAAACTTTCTAACAAAATTAAACAGGTGGGAATCTTTAGGTTCGTCATCACCGTTGTAGGTAGTGATATCGGCAAAGACGTAGACACAAGAAGAATCATTTAGCACCATGATATTGCCATTGTCATCAACTGTGATATCTCGGATATGTCCAATTGTTTTTTCTGAAATGTCACCAGTGCGTTTTCCATCCTTGTTACACACCACTACATACCGTCTCAAGTTTTCATCCAATGTTTCTGAAGCGTCTGAAGCTGGCCGAAATCCTCCTGGTATAAACAGGTGATTGTCTCTCAATATCATCGTTGTAGCCGAGAACTCAGACTCAACTAAAAATTTGTTTCTGAAAGAGGCTTCCTTGTTGAAAACGTAGATATAACTGCTAGGGGCCTTTGTCAGTCCTGATTCATTTACCAGAACGTACATGTTGTCAGCTCTGTCAGTAGCTACTGATCTGATATTGATGATGTTGTCACAGTTCGCAAAGGATTCATCCCGATCAGCGGGAAGACCAAAGGAGTTCAAGAAAGTGCCGATAGCGTCATAAACCTTAACTTCGTTGTCGTCGACGATTAAAAACTGCTTATTAGTGTTAGTAGCGATGCTGCTGCCAATCTGGCCAAATGACCACGCCACACAACAATCATCCATTTTGACCCTCCGCAACGTTTTGGTCACTCTAACATCACGAAGCGGATCGACTTTTTCGTCTCCGATATCAACACAGGGCAACAGAAAGAGATCTTCGTTTTTACCAATCAGAAGTGTAACATCGTAAATGATGCGATTTATGAGACACACTAAGAAAATGATTTCCTTGCGTTTAACACTATTCATCTTAAGCTTCACCTTGAGGGTTTTAGTGAGTTTGGATTTGAAATTCTCTTTAACCATTGCTGTCAAGTGCAATTCTTCGAGACCCGATCTGCACGCCTCTAATGCACTTCCAGGATTTTCCACCTTTTCTAGTATTGTTGCCATCAAACGGACAGCCATGGCAAGAATACGATCACACGGGTTTAGAGCTTCGTTGTTGAAGGCTTTTGTGGCTTCCCGGCGGGCATCATCGAATCTCTTCTTTGCGTCGGAGAGGGTTTCCTTATCCGAGTCATCGAGATCGGTTAAATTGAATTCTCTCATTTCTTTTTCGAGATTCAGAATGTTTACCGCTGCTGTTGTGACTTCGGCTACTCGAAGGTAGGCCCCCGGTGTTTTCCCCTCCCCTTCTACTGCGTCTGGACCTGTTTCTGTACAACTCTGATCACCATGTTTTTCAGTAATTACTTTTTTCAGGAACACTAGTCCTTCCTTGAAGAAAGAAATACTTGTTTTCAGGTCATTCCTTGCAAATGCTTCCAATTTCGAGTTGACGTTGTCGATTTCGCTCACGATCCAGCTGCGTAACTGTTGGTTGTAACATCACCATATTTAATTTTTCTGATAACTTCGTCTGCTTTTCTTCAAGACAAGACCAAGAATACCCTGCAAAACAGCCGTCACAATCGCTGACATGGCTTGTTGATTCGAAGGTGTGCTGCGTTTGTACTGGTTGTATCTTAGGTGAGGACAAAAAAGGCTCTCTCTCCAGACACGCCGGAAAAAGCAATAGAGTCTGGCGTGTCTCTATGCAAAACAGGAAAAATATCCATGACGTTAATTCGACTTCAAACAATACATCGATGCCGAATAAAGGACATTAGTCGACAACATGCGTCACCCGTCAGCTTGAGGTGTCAAGAGAATGCTGTTTATTTCTGGCCTGCGTTTGCAGACGGACGTGTCACGAAATCCTCGGTATACTGGCGGTTTTGTCTGTCTGCGACGCAGGCTATTTATTTCCGAAGCTGTCAAAACAGAGCGGAACCATGCAGCAGCGTTCTTTTCTTACGTAGTAATAAGACAAAAAACTGGGAATCTCAGTTTTTAATTAAGACAGCACCAGTGGTAAAACTGTTGTCATGGCAACAGCATTAAGGGTGTCATTTTGTTTCTTTTTTAATATTTCCACAAATATCGTTTATTCAGTTTTTACCACTTTTCAGTTGCAGTAGTATGACATCATCACTGATCTAATTTGCATAGTAGGATAAAGTCAATATCTCTTAAAACGAAAAACACCCAATAAGCTAATGGCTTAACATTTTTGTGAAGGGCTAATTTCCTGGTTGTTTGTCTTATCTGCATCTGGGATGGAGATAGGAAAATAGTTAGAATTCCTTGCAGGCTCAAATCATGCAATCAATGCTTTGTGATTCATTGTTGGTTCAGATAGCAACTCATGAACAAGGTCAGTCTTTGACTCAATAGACTTCTGGCAGTCTGTTTTTCTCTCGAAATTTCAGCAGGGATTATGAGAAGAGACTATTTAGCCTAAAGGAGAATGGGACGAGACATGGACGCGGCACGCGTTTTCTCGTCTCGCCCTCTTCCCCACTCGGCCATACTGCCATATCGCTCTTTTACGTTCGCGATGACTAATCACTCGTCTAAGCCCGGGTGTCTGACCCTTAGAGAAAAAACCGGCTGCAAGCGGACTATTGACTCAATTTTCCCTCCGCCTTCCCCGGTACTCCATCCGGCTGTTTTTTGGGTTATTTCGTAATGATGTTTTGGCGGGTTTTTCCCCCACCTTTGATGTTTGAGATCTAACAAGTTACAGCTTCTGTATATTCAATGTTTATCATTTATTAAAACCGTCACGCTGGTGGCATATTTACTCCAAATCCTAGTAGTTGTCATCTCTCTGCGCATCAAACTAGGCGCCAACAAACAGATCACGCGATTAGCTCTGTACACGATGATTAGCCCTGAACAAAAAAAGATATTTCAGAAAGAAAAACGCCATTCTTCTGTATTTTGAAAGGCCTTTCAAATAAGCAGAAATTGTTTTTTGTGTCATGTACACTTTAAGTATTTTGTCATAAAACGTGCATCCCGACGAAGCTGGCGAAGCTGGTGCAGCCACATTTTTGCCAACGTTTTGTTTCTAAACGGCAAAGTTTGGATCTTTATCCGATCGATTTGAACAACCAGGGGCAGAACACGACGGCATTTTCACACAAGAAACCAGACAAGAAAAGCCTGAAAGCGTACTACTGAGCCAGCTACACTTCAAGCTTCCCGAATTCAAGTAGGTCGGAATGACGTCACGCTTAGCGAACTAAGCGCTGAGCACTTGGTTCAAAATGGCGACTGCCGATGCTGAATTTTGGGCTTCTTTGGAGACTAATTTCTCGGGATAGCATGCACTTAAGAAGCTGATACTTCGTTGAGTAACTTAACGTGATATAAACGTTTTATTGGTGATGACAAAAAGAATACACTTTTTGGAGTGACCTTCTCTTTTAAGATGCACACGGTTGGGACGGTAATACGTGTTTGTAAAGTCTGTGCTGTACACTTGTCGCCGTATTCGTATTTCCTCGTGGACTTGCCAACAAATGTTAAAAGTGCTACGGATGCGGTGGCATGTTCTCAAAAAAATTTCGTCACCCACTACACAACATCGTGGTCAAGCACGTGGATCGGCAAAACAGGCACAACAACACAGGAGCGTTAGGTAAGGGCCTCCAGGTATTCACCCGAAAAGTTAGGCGGTAGTCTATCTTTTGAGGCTCCAGTTGCAGCTGCATGAAACTTTACCAGGTTGAAAGGGTGTCAATTTTTGCCAATTTGTCATGTCCGAAAATATGCAAATTAGGTCACGTGACCTCTTAAAGCCAAAAACTCTATTTGTCAAATGGGAACACTTTTCTTATTTCCTTAAACTTTGGTATTCGTTTCATGATTTTAAGGCCAGTAGATACATCTTTTCTGCGCTTGGAAAAGTTAAGATAGTTAAAAAGAAACTTTTTAAAAAGCAATTACTATTATTGGGCGGACTGGGGTACTAGTAGAAGAAACCGTTTATTTCCAAAATCAATGAAATATTCCACAATTGCCAAGTATTGTTTCTTTGCTGTTGTCTTTAGGACGTGTCCTTTACAGTTCAGTTGAAACCTTCATTTTGCAAAGTGTTCCAACTTTGGCTTAAAGATTTCCTTGTTTTTTTTGGCCAAATCAAGGTCGCGTGGACCTAATTTGCATACGTTTCACAAATCAAAAATAATAACTTGAGAAGACGTATTTGTCTACCAAGAGTTTTAGTTTATGTTGTTATGAACAAAGCCTCAGAAGGTACACCACCCCCAACTTTTTTTTAGGAAAGTAACTGCTGACCCATGCCTTAATTTACCTGAGAGTGTACAGATATTAGGCGAATAAACCATTACACATGTTTTAGGAACAATTTTTAAACGTCATCGTTTCTGCATGCACTGCGTGCCGTTTATTTTTGTGTGTGGGTGCCATATAAATAAAC